>BGNK01003147.1:0-55096 GCA_003297005.1 Symbiodinium sp. clade A Y106 | reverse complement strand
CCTGAGCATCAGATCCCTACACGTCGCGTCGCGAATCCCTGAACTTGATAAGCCCTGAAAGACCCTGAAAGTTGCTACACTTGCATCCGTGTTCCGATGAAGTTGTGGACGTCGCTCGTGCCTGACAGCAGAGCGTGGGTTTTGGGGGGGGGGTACCATATATATATATATATATATGGGCATATATAAATATATACATGTATATGTACAGAGGGAGCGGGAGCCAGAGCGAGAGCGAGGCCCAAAAGGGTTTGGGGCGTACGGTTTAGGGTTTAGGGGATTTGGGGGCTTAGGTTTTGTAGGGCTTGGTTTAGTCTGGGGTTTAAGGGGCGACGAGAGGGAGAAGGGGAGGCACCAAAACCCTTCCAAATTCCGCAAGCGCGCCTCCAAAGAACTTCAATGAACATTGGTTAGTTTCGAGACGAAACACTTGCAGCTCATTTCGAGCCCACGCGTCCTTGATCTTGGCATCAGATGCTTCCTGCTCTCGTGCAGAACGCAAGCTATATGCCACGAAGTTTCTGCTTGAAGACTAACTGCATGCAACAGTCCTGCGGTCCGTTGCATGGCCGCATTTCTTCAAGGGCGGCCGGCGAGTCATCAGGATCCGTGCACCTCACATGGACGGTATGCGCTGACCAGCTGTTGCAAAACGCTTTGCAATATGCAGATCTTTGACTTAAACTGCGCATACATGATACCAGTATACTGAGACAGGTGCCAGCTGCCACTGCCACTACCCTGCTGAACGATGTGGCGCTTGCGCTGCTGCTCTCCTGGGAGACTGCGGCAGCAGCAAGAGGGAGCAGTTTGCTATCCGAAAGAGGCCCGAACCGTAACAACTGGCGGAGCAGTTGCTCCAATGTGACCACGTACTCATGATGCAGTCGCGGTCTTCCTGCAGGCGATGAGTGCTGAATGTACACAGCAGACTATGTAGGACCGAGGGTGTCCTCACATGGCCAATCGTTGCACTGTTGAAGATCCATCGCCCTCAGCATTGGCGCTCAACTTTTATGCAGACTCGTCTGTTATCCAATCGGAGTTGCAGAAATGCAGGAAAACCTTGCTCAGGAACGGTTTCTCCCGTATGCACGGAAGGGTTACTCTTGCTACAGGCTTTCATGATTGATAAATGCCGGTGTGTCTATCTTGACCACGGCGTCCTCACGCCACTACTGTACCTTTGTCCGTGTTCCAAAGACCCAGCTCAGGGCTCCGCGGACCAACTGCCGGAGTCCCACAGTCCAGCGCCTGGAGATTCCAGGCTTCTGCGGAACCCAGGAGCTGACCCATCCAACTCTCTAGCTCTAGACTCTAGACTCTAGACTCTTTTTGGCCCACGTCAGCCTCGCTGGCGACCTTCCTGTGACGCCACCGCACGCCGCCAGCACAGGCCCTGGGAGGCTTGGCAAAGGGTATCTGTGGAAAAATGCTGTTGCGGTGCACACCTCCTGAGCCGAAGTATTGACAGAACGGCAAGGTGCCAGAAGCCTGAAAACACCCTCGGAGTCCGAGCGCCTGGAGCACTGGCCCCATTCTCCCCAGTCGTGCCAGACACCATCCTGGCAGCTCGCCGAGGAGCAAGGCCTTGCTCGTCGCAGGCTAGCGGCTCGCGGCTATCGAAGACTCGTCGAAGACGTGAAGCTCCAAAATGATCCAGCTACGCTGAGGCCACACCGAGGAAGGGACGCCGTCCCGCAGCTCGCGAGCTCGCTGATACTGCAAGTTGGCACAGAAGCAACAGGCTGGAAACCCTTCATGCTCTCACTCTTGTGATGCGACGGTGCCCCGGCCTGTCTAAAGCCCTGCAGGGCTTGCCACCTGAGAACGGCTGGCCAGTAGAGCATCAGCCCAGAAGAGAAAGAAGAAGGCTTGGAGCAAGGTACCCACAGCTGTCACAAGGGTGCACATGTTTTCCTTGCTGCTCAAACCCTCTCCGAACACATTGGAGACCATGATTCCATCATGATGACCATCCGAACATCCTCAAATCAACCTAACATCGAGAGCCCGACCCGGAGAAGGCGGCATGTAGATGCTGCGGTTGCGACTGCACAACGAGGCTCTTGCGGGGCTTCTCTCTGGGCTTTCGGCAGCAGCCCGCAGGCTGAGTTATCTCAATGTCCAACCATTGAAACAAGTGCCGGCGGAGTTTCGGATTCAGGGGAAGCCGTGCAATCACGAAAGCACAGCGGTGCTTGTCGAATTGTCGAACGATGATGCTGTTCCTTTGGGCTCGCAAGTCGTAACTTCAATTTGTATGGTCACAGTTCTCGTTGCAGCCGTCCCAGGCCGTCACTGCCACCGCTAGTCATCTCATGTCCGATTTTTCGTATTGGCAACGGCGACTGCGGCACAAAACAGCAACTGCAGTGCTTTCGGCGCGTGCACAAACCCACTTAGCCTTGCAGACTCCTAGGGTTTTCGCAGTCATGCCAGCGTTGATCCAGGTCCACATCATCATCACCGCACCTTCTTCATCATTGTCTGTCCTTTTCGTAGAGTTATTTATCATCACTGTCATCACCATCACATGATCATCACCATCAGCAGCAGCAGGCTTCACTATGCAATTGGACCATGTCCTTTCGTGATTCCATGTGATTCCTGCACAGTAGGTCGTGGTGTTAAAGCCTCAGGCAAGTGAGTCAGACCAGTTGCCTCAATCAAGGCTTATTGCTTCACCCACAGTCACCCACCGTCTTTGGTGCTGGAATGCCTCTTCTGCCCGCCATCACAGGTGCGACTGCACTCCGACCAGCTGTCCCATGTGTCCCAGACCTGCTCGGAGCTGGACGGGGCTCGATCACATGAACTGAAGCAGCACTCATGTATCGCTGAAGCAGGTACTCATGCAGCCAAGCCCTGCGACTACACGAAAAAGACGAGAGGTGTTAAATCCCAGCTACAAGTAAATGCTTTTATGAGGGAGACGTGACGCACGAAAGGGCTGCTGAATATCCAATCTCAGCACCGGGCACAGTCCACAGCATTGCAGACCGGCTTCGAGCATCCCATGACCTCATGAAGAGCTGGGGCACTCTTAAACTCAAAAGAAGAGTTGACGACGTCCCACCGGGAAACGGAAATTGACAGCAAACGACGAAACACCTGTTTCTTCTGCCTGTACCAAGCTCTACTTGTCAAGCCCTGCCCCCTGAGGAAACAAGATCTTAAGACCTTGGGCTTGCCTCCTGCAGGATGGCACTGCACCCACGGCCTGCATTAGGTCGCATCACAAAGGCTGGGGCTGGGAGTTCGGGAAGGCAAGACCTTGTGGATCTGTTCGGGATTCTGACCCTTGGATGTAGCGTGTAGGGTTTCGGGCTTCGGATCTGGCAAGCCTGCTTAGCAAGTACAACGACGAGTAAAGGTCCCCCTCCCCAATCCCCCACCTCCTGCGAGCGGTGGGGTCAGAACCTCTCGGCTGCGCTGGCGAAAGCCCTGGCACACTGGGCGCTGCGTGAAGGAGGAATGTTCCCCTCTCTCGCTCTCTCTGGCTTCGAGGTAAGAGCAAAGTTCACAGGAGTGCGCTTGCCAAAGCACCTGTCCACAGGACACCGAGCAGTCTGTCCAGGAAGTCCACAGCGAGAGCTGGCAATCCCTGCAAGCCGGGCACAGCGAGGCGTTGGGGCTCCAGAACACGAAGCTGCTTTCACAGAGAGCAGCAGAAGATTCCTGCCAGCAGCTGGCCTGCCCTCGGGGTCCAGCTGGCAAGGGATTTCGTTGCAGGGCATGGTCTCCAGTGTGGAGTCCTGCGGAACACTGCGATTGGATTGGAGATCGACGTGACGCTTTATCGGGTCACCCCAGCCTAGGAGACAGAGAGGATAAGGATGTTAGGCGAAGCGAGGAATCAAAGCTCCCACTGCTGACGTGTTTTTCGGACCCAGGATGCAAAACCTGACACCTCCTCCAAAGTCCGAATCCCTAATGCAAAACCCCAAACCCAAAGCCCGAAGCCCTATACAGCCTGTCCTAAAAACCCATAAGCCCCAAGCTGATCCAGTTGTGAGTCTTGAGATCGCTCAGAAATCTTGGAGCCTTCAGCTTGTGGTGTATTACATTACAGTATTACAGTTATAACCCTGAGCCCTGTCTGTATAAGGAAGATGCAGTAGCTGAGTAGCTGCCTTGCAAAGCCTGAAAGGTTGGATGTGCTTCCGAGTTTTGCAGTCCTGGCAGGGCCGTCCACCCCGCTTGGCTTCCACCTCTGCAGAATTCCGCAGACTCAAAGTGCAAGTCATCTGCAAAAGCCCTAAACTTTCCCTAAATCCTAAACTTCCTAAACCCTACAGCCGTCCGAACGGAAGATCACCGCCGGAATCTCCGAGTCCCCGCCTCGACCGTCCGGGTTCGCACGGTCTGCCCGCCCTCGCAGGTCTTGTCGCAAAGCTTCCACGCGGACCAGGCCGAAAGCCTCGAAACAGAGGGGGGCCGCTGTATCCTGTATAGCATATTATGGAAAGCTTTTACATTAGATCATGGTATACACTATGCAGTAATACAGTATATCATATTACAGTCCTTGTCCTTGGCCTTGCTATCTTCAGTGAGCCTGAAGGCTTTGGTTTGCAGTGTTTGGAGTTCCTCATAGCAGATCTCAAGACTGTTGGATGTATAACTCTGTGCCCTCTGGGGGTCGGGCCCCCAGTCGAGGAGCACCGGACGAAGTCCCCAGAGACTCCAATATCCCTTAATTAAGGAATGTGCCTTGAATCATATTAGGGATCCTACTATAATTTAAAGTGTATTCCTTAAATAAGGGATATTGGAGTCTCTGGGTCTTGCAGAGAACAAGGCCCGAGCTTGCAGTCAACAGGCGGAAGCACATGGGATTCCTGCACGGGGGGAAGTTTCACGTCTTGGGTCCTTCTATAAGCCCTCATACAACGGCCACCAGAAACCTGATGCCCCAAAGGCAAAACCCGGGCCAAATCCTTTCACTGTCTAGCATCGGCTGTCGGAAAGCTGCCACGAAACCTTGTCCCTTCCGCACAGTCTGTTGGATATCAGTTCTACTCCCGCCTCGCAGCCCAGGGTTTCTTGCAGGCTATCAGTGCAAGCTGCACCACCGTTGGCACCTGACTTCCCGGTGGGACCGGACAACCGCGAAGCAAATCATCATGCTCTTCTTCTCACAGGCGGGCTGGTCAGGCCCCCGTGGCCTCAGGCCCGCCCGCTTTCTCTGTCTCTCCTCAGGGCTAGGGTGTCGGGGCTTTACCCCCTACCTGTTTCTTTTTCTTACTGCTGGGCATAGGGGCCATTGGCCCGCCCAACCACACCTTGTGTTTATGGAGTGGTTGGCTTTGGGGTGTCTACTGACCGCGGCACTGAACTACCAAGTGGGCTCTATGTTTTGGAGTAGCAAGCCCCCGCCCTTTACGCTAGGGACCCCCCGCATCCCGGCCTCATCTCCGGGCCCCTTTGGCTACCAACGTCTACGTCCAGTTCCCTGGGGCTTGCTGGTGAAACACTGTGGTTTGCCCCCCATGGAGTTGCCGTATCTCCTGGGAAAATGGAAAAAGCGCCGGTCGAATTTCCCCCGGAGTACAAGGGTGGGTGGAAGCACCGAATTAGCAGAAAGAAGCGGATCAGACATCGTCGCAAATATCGTTGCGACGGAAGTTGTGGCGTAAGGCCAGCAGATGGAAAGACTTCGTCGAGTTGCGACGGAGTATAGTGTAAGGGTTCTTCATAGGAGGTGCCAAGGCTATAGTTTTTACAGGTTCCCCACAGGAGGTGTCATGGCTATGGTACACAATGCAGTTCCCCCGGCAACAGGAAACAAAAGGCTAGTTGGAGAAAGGGGAGGTAGCCGGTCAAGGGCAAACAGCAACCCCCCTATGCAACAGCCAAGGAGCAGTAGCGCTAAACCACGGCAAGTAAAGCGGTACCCCCCCTAAACCGCAATCTGAAACTTCGGAAAAATTTTTCTGCGCTCACTGAGTATCAGGTCACGACCATGTTGCGTCCTCTCTGCTGTCGCTCACTGCGGTTCCTCTGGCCGTCCCCCACGTTGTCTGGCGAACTGGGCCATGTGGGCTTGGACTTGCCGTACTTGTTGCCACCGTTGGTTCGGCAGTAGTACGACAGGGTGTCCCCGTTGTGCAGCTGGTCCTTCCCCCATGGGCCGAGGGTTCCCCGTCGGCTCTGTGGGTTTTTCTGCCAATACTCCTTGGCTTTGGCCTGTGTCCGAGGATCTTCCATCCGGACCCCACGGCCAGTGGCTCGCCCGTGGCTCGTCCTCTTCCCCCTCGCTGCTGTGCTCATTGGTTCCTTGGGTCCCTGCAGTGTCCGGGTCCTCGTGGCTGCTCCCCCNTCTTCCATCCGGACCCCACGGCCAGTGGCTCGCCCGTGGCTCGTCCTCTTCCCCCTCGCTGCTGTGCTCATTGGTTCCTTGGGTCCCTGCAGTGTCCGGGTCCTCGTGGCTGCTCCCCCAATCGGGAGGGGTGTCTTCTATAAGGCTTGCCTCGTTGTGCTGCTCCACGTTCTCCAGTAGGTCTGGTCCCTTCTAGTGGTGCGTCCTTCGGCTGTGTAGTGGCTCCCCCCTGTGGCTTTCGTCTCTTTGCCCGGATCTTTCTTCGGATCCCCCGGGCCTTTCGCAGCATCTTCTCAACCTTGTTGGGGAACTTCATGACGAAGACTCTGTTTTCCTTGCTTAGTCGGGGCAGGTAGTTGTCCACGATGCGCACGAGCCTGTCCGCCTTTACCCCAAGCTTGCATCGCTTGTGGAAGCGCTCTCGAAACTGTTGGTACTCTTCTCTTTCAGCGTCGCTAAGTGCTTCCCCCGTGGCTTTGTCCACGCAGTCTCCCCCCGGGTGGCACTGGATGTTCCGGGAAATCCACTTGTCCAGCGGGTCTGGCGGGCATTGCATATGTAGCCTTTTGCGGGTCGCGAACAGCGTTACCTGACCATGGTCGGCTACTTCGGACTCCCCTCCCATCGCCCTCGGCTGGTGTCTTTCCTCCCCTCGTCCCTCGAGTGGCGGTTCCGGGGTCGGGGGCGCCTTCGCCTTTGCCCGTGCCGGAGGTACATTCCCCCGCGATGACGACCCGTGGAGACGGCACTTTGCGTCTGCACGCTCGTGCTTTTTGCGGAAGCCAACTGTGTTCACTCCATCCGCATATCGGCAAATTTTGCCGCCTTCCCCAGCCATCATAGGTGTTCTTGCTTATCTCCTCGTCCTTGCCAGAATCACGATCTCTGAGTTGATGGCCTCCCCCGCCCAGTCAGGTTGTTCTGTGGGAACGCTGTGGCCTGGTCTGCAAGGGAGTTGTCAGCGAAGATGGTGCGTCCTCTCCCCCGCAACGGTCTCCAGGTAGAGGTTCTTGAACTTGCTAGGTCGCTCACAAGGTAGTAGGAGCTCAAAGTCACCCTTCTCGAGTATGGCTCGCGGCACCCCCTAAGGAGTTCCTGAAGCAAAGCGGCGACAGATGTGTTCAGCTCAAGCACCGCCGGGAAAGGCGACGGGAGCTCCCCAGAGGGTACAGCCTCTGGTTAACCCCGCGCCTCCCCCCCCGATGCAGAGAGGCGGAACAGGCCTCTCCACAAAGGTGCAGTACTTGAGCCAAAATGGCTACCTCTCTCTCTCTCTCTCTCGCGGTATGCGGATGCAGGCATCCGCCACGGTGCAGCGGGTCTGACCGACCCAAAGCTGGCGAGCACTGAATCGAGGAATGAAAACTTACGAGCCCACAACACACCAAAAAAACACCAAGACCGTACCTGCGGAAGCCGGCCAAAAAACCTCCTTTGAAGATTTTGCCAAAATACGGCAGCACCGAAAAGTCTACCACTTAATGAGCTGTGCTGGGATTCTTGTCAGTGTTGTTGTTTTGGCATGCTTCATTGCAGCGCGGCTTTCCTCAAGACACCTGCGCATGGCAGAGATGCGACTGCCAAAGAAGTGCTTGCGAAAGCATGTGCAGTCGGATGCTCTCTGCATGGCTGTCGTGAACGCAAGCACGGAAACGGGCATGCAGAGCACCTGGAATGGCGATGGAGCGGGAACGATATCTTTGTCTGGAGTGTGCAGGTACATCAGGGTCGCAAGCAGACCTGGTCCAAAGGCTGAAGCACATCGAACAGAGACGCGTGCAAGCGAGAGAGGGGAATTGAGATGCTTGCCAATCACTCCAGTGCGACAGCACACAGTCCTGCCAGCAACGATCCTAACTGGTTTAGCAACCAGTTGGCAAGAATGATGTGCTCGATGACTGTATGGATGTGTCGGATTCGCGCCGCAGCTCTGAGATAGGCATAATGCGGTCTTCCGAACTTTCAGCATGAAAAGTCCTTGGCCATCTCTCCGTCGCACACGATGTCCACATTGCAGGGTCGCGTCGATTGAAGGACCAATGCCCTGGTGGAACCGGCGAAGCAGCACTAACTGTAAAAGTCCCTCACAGCTGGCATTGACGGCCTTCCATCTTCACCTTCGCAGAGCTTTCCACCTTCTGCTGCCTGGTGCGCATACAAGCTTGGATTCTCGGCGTCGGGGAAGAACCTCCTGCGCGGCGGCCTCCTGGGCAATCGCTCGGACACGAAACTGCTGACCACCGCCACACCTGCGCAGTAGGCTGAGCTTCGGGGTTGACGGTTGAGGCACAACTCACAGCTTGTCCTCAACCCAAGGTTTTCTAGTTTTCCGGATCTGAGCTGCCGGGCTCGCGAGTGCAGCCGCTCCAAGACATCCACTCACCCAGAATGCAAGGTGCCTGCAGGCAGGCAACACAGCTGCACTTGGCTGGCCATGACGATGTCATACTCTTTTTTGTGTGTGCCAGCAAATCTGAGTCTCATGGCCGGAGGTTCTCGATCCCCGCACGGCTCGGTCGTGGCAAGTGGGCCCTGGCCATGGGGAACCCGGAACCAGCAGCAAAGCAGGCAGTAGGATGCAAAAGGACAGCATGCCCACGCCGCCGCTGGCCACTGGCCGCTGGCCTGGCAAGGGGCTCCTCCGTGGGATGGCTCCTGCTCCACCCCGCGCTGGCGAGACCTCGCTGCATGGCACTGCATGGCACTGCTCTCAGCCCCGCGCCGCACGCCCTTCCCGCCTCTGCAAGGTGGTCTCACTGCAGCTGCCCCACTCCTCCCATGCAGTGAACCTGGGAAGTTGCAGGGCTGCGAGGCCAAGGCACTGGCTCGCGTCTGAGGCAAAGGCTCACAATCCTTCGGAGCATGAGCCCCGGGCTCGCAGTACCTGCCAGACGGGAGGGAAGCACTGCATCAGAGCATGTAAGAGAACAGCACTTTCCTTTATTGACTTTATTGTCGCGGGACCGGCGATAGCTCTAGGCACTCTAGGCTGCAGGTGTGGACAGGTTCAACTTCCAAGACTTTTGGACTGCTTTCCGAGTCACATCGAGTCTGCCATTGTCCCCAAGCACTGCTTCCCTCCACAACGTGGCGGGCTGAAGTACCTGGCTTTCGTCGGAGGACGCGAAAGGGAACTTCGAGGGATCTCATACTACAGCTTGTGGCCGCTCCGGCCTCTTGCGCGTGCAGAGACCGGAGATGCTATCGTTCTCCCACTCCCTCCATTCGCTCCACCTGCCAAGCACGGCCTCTGCAGTCCCAACTCCGAAACCGTCTCGCAGCCGAGCCCCAAGCTTGCAGTCGACAGGCATGCAATTGAACTCGCTCTCTTGCGCGCCTGGGGGCCGTATGTTGACACTGCAATTCAACCTCGATGTGTCGCTTCCCTTGGCTGAGCTGTAAGCAGGGCAGCTGGTCCGGACAAGTGCCCTCCTCCACCTGGGGAGCTAAAGCTGGATCCGGGCTTGTTTCCATGCCTCGACCGACCGAAGTGCCAAAGTGCCAATTTTCTTTCAAAAAATTCCAAGTCCAAAGGGTCCTTGCTGCACTCCGACAAGTGACTCTTGTGGAGACGACCGGCACAGCTCATGCTCAAGTCGGGGCCGACTTGCCCGTGGGTCGACAGGCTTTTTGTCTCGCGAATCTTGGACACTCAGTCAAGTATAGAGGCTGCCGCAACATTCACTTGACACCTGGTCTGAAGTACAACGGATGCAACCAAAAAACACGGTACATTGAAGTGCAGCTGGAAAGTCCCCGTGTCTATGCAAGGCAGAAGCAGAAACTCCACTTGGCAACCGGCCATTTGCCCGCTACACACCTGCTTCTCCTCACAGCTGTTGACCTCGATTCAAATTCTTGACTTCCAGAGCACTGGGTGGCTGGACGGGATGTGGGCTTCACTCTTGTGTCTGTGACAGGCGACGTACGCATCCTGGCACTTTCTTGGCGAAGTGTCGCAAGCTGCGGGCCCTGCTGCTGCAAAAGGTTGGGTGAGCAACGTTAAACTTTAAAGCAACTGTTCTACATATGCTTCGCATTCTACACATTGCAATTCGGCGAAAGGTGCCGCCGACCCAGGGAATGAGGTTCTGGAATCTGAGCCGCAAGCCCCGTCGCAGTCCAAGTTGCACCGAACGACCCAAGAAGCCTGCACCCGGCTCAGACATTAGCAGCTCGTGAGAATCGAACAATTGCTGAGTCATAGTCCCCTCCTCGGTCGGCCGCATGAATGCCAACGCAGCGGCAACGATGAGGATCTGCTTCCCCTTGCAAGCCATATTGAGCTGCTACATTCGACCTTGACGAGGACCTTGCTCGCAACTTGGGGAGCGGCTCTGGAGCGACGCTGCCAGCAGCTCACCATTGTTGCGAAGAGGGGCACTGTTTGTGATATTCTGCACAGCAACTAACACTCGTTGGCTAGCAGTATTCACCAGGAGGCTCTATGTTCATCCAGGTTGAGTTTGCTGGGAAGGCGTGGTGGCTTACATGTTCGGTAGACGGCATTGATATCTGCTCTTTTCACTGTGCTAGTAATAGTATACAGGAGGCTTTCAGACCCTCCTCGGTGCGTTGATCCAAAAATGGAGCGGTGAGCTCACGTCTAGCCCTGGCGGACGAGTTTTGTGGTCGACTTGCCCCGAAGCATCCCCACATACACGACTGCACCGTGGCTGCAGCGACCATGAACTGAAACACTGTAAACGCACGACTGATTCGTGACGGCAGAAGCGCAAACTAAGCCTGATCTTGATCCACTGGCATTTGTAGTCAGATCGTAATCGCTTTCTGCCGCTGTTGAACAAATGCAAGGACGTTCAATCCCACGAAACGAATTCTTCAGGCTTGTTTCGCCGCGTTTTGTGGCCAAAAACGGCCTTTTCGACGCAGCGAGATTTTCAGTTCTTCGGGCTTGTTTCGCCGCGTTTTGTAGCCAAAAACAGCCTCTTCGACGTTCCGAGATTTTCAGAAGGCCAAACCACGTTCTTCAGGCTTGTTTCGCCGCGTTTTGCAGTCAAAAGCGAGCTCTAAGACGTTTCGAAGTTTTATGTCAAACTACGCTTTTCGAGCTTGTTTCGTAGCGTTTTAAAGCCAAAAGCAAACTATAGAACGTTTCGAAGTTTCATGTCAAACTACGCTTTTCGAGCTTGTTTCGCAGCGTTTTGAGGCCAAAAGTAAGCTTTAGGACGTTTCGATGTTTCATGTCAAACTGCATTTTTTAAACTTGTTTCGCAGCGTTTTGAGGTCAAAAGCGAACTAATCAACGTTTCGAAGTTTCATGTCAAGCTGCGCTTTTTAGAGCTTGTTTCGCAGCGTTTTGAAGCCAAAAGTGAACTATAGAACGTTTCGAAAGTTTCATGTCAAACTACGCTTTTAGAGCTTGTTTCGCAGCGTTTTGCATCACAAAAGCGCTTTTTCACCATTGAAACAATTCAATAATGATTCAACAATGATTCAATAATGATTCAATATTGACTCAATAATAAATCAAGAATGAAGCAATAATGCTACAATGATGTCTAAAGACTCTGCAAAGACAAAGACTGCAGTCTTCACCATGAAGGATTCCACAAAGACTGAGTGTCTATCCGAGTCTCTGCCAACATCCTCCACTCTCGGCAACTACGGAGGCTACGGGCAACTGTCTGCAGCTTCCCCGAGTGCTTGCACAGCTTCAACCAAGAGCCATACCGATGGGACCGATGGTGTCAAGCTGCAATGCCAATCTTGTCGAACTCTGTGGCATTAATTGGGCTTTTGATCGCTGACGCTGCACCCACTACTCTTTTGGTAGCTTCTGTATGCTTGCACACCAGCGGAAAGCGTAAAAACCACAACAAGGATCCAGAGTGGCTAATGCATCAGCTGGACAAGCCGGCTCAACCTAAAACATGCCTGTGCGCAGTGAGACACTGATCAGCGCTAAGGGCCAAATCTTGTCGATGGCATCAATTGGGCCCTTGATGGCTGACGCTGCTACTCTTTCGGTAGCGACTTCTGTACCCCTGCATGCCAGCACGAAAGCAAAAGAAATCCGAACTATTTAAATCGTCAGCTGGACACACAGAAGCTCAACGTAGAAAACGCGCGCTTGCCTCCGGCTGTTGTGGTGCACAGTGAAACACTGATCAGCGTTAAGGCTGCCGTTTCGGTAGCAGGCTTAACCTAAACGCGGTGTGGCCCGGACTTAGTGACATCTTTACTGCAGTCATCTAGTTAGTTCGCTGCGGCAGTGGTCTAGCTCGCTACTGCTGCCGATCTAAGCACACCACTTGCAGCAAAAATGGCCACACCGAAGACTTGCATGATGCACATCGCAAACATTGACATGTGAAAGTGAGAGACTGTGCAAAAGGATGCGCACAGCTAGATGGTGCCTGCACAGCACTGATTCTCCGATTTCCTTCACAAATCACATCGCCCGGCCTTTCAAGTTGCCCGTCGCGGCAAAAAGCCGTAGCAATCCTGCCTAGCCTTGCAGTGATGCCGTCACGTGGAAGTCAAGTGGCCGATCACGAAGCCGAGGGCCGGGCTCGCTGGTGTCCTGACGCAGGACTTCCGATGCGCGTTCGACGCGTTGCCACGCTCCAGCCTGCCAAAATCGGAAGCTACTGAAGGATCCAACAAAACAGCAGTCTGGGGCTCCGCGCTTCTTGTGAGTAGATGTCAATCTGATCAGCCTCGACTTCCTTGAGGGTGATTGGCTTCCCCTGCTTGATGGCCTCGTGACTTGGGCGAATGTCGGGACAGGAGCAAAGGAAACATGCCGAGGCTGGGTCTTTCTTCAAGTGGTCCACATTATTGAGCGTCGGATGGTCCTTGCCGAAATGCGATCAGCACCAACTCCACTGCACATCGTGCGGCGTTCGATGACCTGAGGGGACTCCACCTGAAACGCCGGCTGGAGCTCCTCCTCGCCCTGAAAGCCCTCCTGCGAAACGCTATCTGCGCAGAGGCGCTGCTCCAAAACGACCGACAATCGGAATCCTCCTTGGCCCTCAGCTTGGCGGTGACCGTCCCATCCTGCGCGGCGAGTGGGTCAAAACTGCGGCAGACATGAACTGACAGCAAACTCGCAGAAACTCTTTCAGCATGGAACAGCCGAAACTCCCAGCCCCGAAACGCCTCCTGAAGCCCTGCCCGCGATTGGATATGTGCCTCCGCTGCATACTCTGCCCTGTCTGTCGACGCTCAGAAACACTCCAGCAATCAGGAGCCCAGCCCCTCCCCCACGCCCCGTGCCCCCACCAAGTCCGGCCAAGAACTCCACGACAGGGCTAACTGCATGTGCTCACAACACTGTGCTCCCGCACCCAGACGACGGACGTTGAGGTCGTGCCTCACAGAGCGCCAAAGAATTGCTTTAGACTTCCAACCCAATTCTACGTTAAAAAGCACACGAATTCCAAATGAGCTCCAAAGCAAACCGAGAAGCGATCTGTGCCTCCTTTGCAGACTTCTTGGTAACGTTCCACGACTTTCGAGATGTTGTATTTACCCTCAGCAACACGCTTGACCACAACCAAATATGGAGCTTCGTCCGTCCATTCCGCTCAAATGCTTATGTTGATGTCTGTGCTTTGGGGGGGTCCTTTTTGACGGGACCCCTATAAATCTCCGTGATCTTCTGCAAGACCCCCTGTTATCTTGTGTCCGGCATTCATCTGCTCAAAGCGGAGCCTTGTTTCCCACTTCCGGATCAAGCAAATTACAGAGAAGTGAAGACCACGGTGGAGCAACTCCCAAGACACTCCTGAGAGCAGCTTTATGGTCTCCGTATCTGAGTCGGTCATATCGTGCTCATCCAGTGCATCAAGCACTAAGACGGCCTTGCTGAAATCCTTCTTCTTCAGCCTCTCCAAGGCTCCAGTGAGGTGATTCGACAGCTGGTTTGCTGTGCTTTGTAGTATCGTAGCCACCTCCGCGTCCAGCTTTCCAAGCGTTCTGAAGGTTACAAAAGCTCCAGGAACAGCTTGCTGTTGAAGCTCTTGAAGTACCGCTGCTGCAACGTACTGTGGATTTCCCCATGCCGGCCTCAGCACAGAAGGCGTGGACACCTGGAAGGTTTGCAGTCTCGCGCATCAGCTTGTGCTGTACAGTATTCTCTTCGTAGTGTTCATACAGCTCCGGCACGCTTCGGCCATATTGCAAAGTAGCCGCGACTAACGGAATGTTTTCTGCCAAGAGGCACTGACGAGCCATAATTTCTAAAGCCGGCCCGAGCCCAACGTGTTGGCGCCAATCGTGTACGAGATTGAAGCAGTTGTAGGCATGCGCTGGAGCCCACCCTGCTACAAGCCACCCAAACCCAGCCACCAAATAATCTTGACAACACCGAAGAGCTGCGCGCGATTCCACAATTGCAAAGTTGGCGTAGCCGGTGTGGGCGTCACCGGCAAAGCAACAGCGGGAGGAGTCATCAAAGCTTTCGCTTTAGCTTTTGGATGTCCTTTAGCTTTTGGATGTCCACGATTCACCATAGCTCCGCCACCAGACTTGTGATGTGATGTCCGAACGGCGATCTAAAGGGCAAATGTCTACCAATTCACTGGATGTACGTCGGTTCCTGCAGTTGATACATAGATATACATAGTCCGACTGTCCAACTATGACTATGTATGTTCAATACAAATGCCTCTCGTCAGCATTTTGATTCAAGCGTGCGACAGTTGTATCATTCCCTGGTCTGCAAACAAGGCAAAGTCAAACTCACAAGTTGATCATTGATGAGCATTTGACCTCAAGGACTTCTGTGAGGATCTTGTGGCAAGAAAAGCAGCACAAACGATTAGCGCAATGTCTGAGCCCGAGTGTGCATCGGCTTGTCATGCCTTCTCATGGAAGCTATCTGAACAAGTTTGCAAAGCTGGCCTCGGCAAAACCCGGCGACATCCGTCCAGAACTTTGGAACACATTCGCGCAAATCTGTCGCGGATTTTGGACAAATCTGGAAATCTAGCACGGGTGTGAAAGACGTTGCAGAGATTTCGGGTAAATTTGCCATGGATGTCGGGGAAATCTGTAACGGATACGGATTCATGTGAAAGCTGGCCATGGATGCCACCTGGTCGCGGGAACCACCGTCTTGGAGAGGCATTGGATGAAGCTTGTGCGGGAGAACCCGCCCTTATTTAAGCCTTCCTTGGCAATCGCCAATGCCACCCCGCACAACAGATCCTCGGAGTGAGGGCACAGTCGAGAGAAGAGAAACAGTGGGCCCTTCAGGCCAACATACTGTTGGGACTGATAACCTGGTTTGTCTGCCGAGAGGCAACGGGATGCAGCCGAGCGCTGCAATGGGGAGGCAGCCAAAAGGCCGGAGGAGGAACCGTCGGAGCCTCGCTCGAGAAAGAAGCTGAGGCCACAGAGCGCGGCCGCACCGCCTCCGGAATTGTGTGGGACTGGCTCGCGAGGGACATCATCACCGAAAATCTTTGCCTCACTCTACAGAAACGAGGTACGAGGACAGTACGCACTCCTTGTTGTAGAGGACAACTACACACCGATCTTTGGATCCAGCGCGCAAGCGATTCGCTTCTTAACATTGCCTGCAGGGGAAAGGGGATTCGTGCATCATGAGCAATAAGCCAACAAGCATTTAGGTCATGTCATTCTTGCCATTCATAGCACCGCAGTACTCGTACCAGCACCGAACCAGTAACCAGTCCATCAAGTCGAAACGTCTCAGCGGCCCTGCAGGAGGGTTTAGGATGACAGCAACCCGCGTGGAGCCTGCGCGGAACAGGCAGCAAACAACAGTGAGCGAGGCAATTTCCTCAGGCAGCTGCCTTGCTAGCTGCCAGAACTGGAGAGATTCAAAGAAGAGGTAAACTGACACTTTCAAAACCTTCCAAAGTTGGAATTTCCCAGCAGCTAGACCTCGGATATGAATTTCCCAGTAGCTGTCGCAACAACAAGACCTTCTAAACAAATTCCCCCAATAGCTTGCCGGACACGGATACTTAAAATTGGAATTCCCTAACAACTTGCCAGAAAGCACAAAATAGATTGCTAAAATCTGGGAGATATTTTCTTCGTTTTTCAATCCCTAGCTTCAAGGGATGAAAATTATTTTCTTTGTTTTTAACTGCCCTAAATCGTTTTGGTGTGGCTTTCTCAAGAACACCGGGGAGTGAGCCAGCGCAAGCAGCTCGAACGGAGAGCGCGGCCAGAACCGGCGGCTCGAAACCTCACCCCAGCGCGACACACCGCCGACTCAGTTGGCTAGAAGCCACAAGACGAGAAAGGACTCGTTCCAGTTGGACACAGCTCCACCTTCTCCCTGCACAAGCCTCCAAACCGAAGGCTTTCAATGAGACCCGCCGCCACTCAATGTAAATCGGTTCTAAGCTGGATAACATGGTGTCCCAGGCGACGCCACTCGAGCGGGAAGCGAGTCTTGCCCGGATCTGGACGGTTCAAAAACTGAATTTGCCACCTGACATTTCCGAGTTCTTACGTCCAAGCAGGAAAAATCCGAACCTTTGCATCAACCTCTAAAAGGTCGTCTCCCAGGCTGAAGCAGGTAACCACGAAAGTTGAAGATTTGAGGCTCAACAAAGCTAAGATTGAGAGTGGTCCGAGGGTGGGCCCACTTTGAAAAAAAGGGGCTTTCTGCCCCCTTGAAGCCTTTAAAGCCCCATTTAAGCCCCAAACCATCCCAATTTTTCGACCCAAAACCAGGGGACACGTTCCAGCTCAATGAAAACAACAAGTGCACCACAAAAAGCTCTTGCAAATTTGAAACGTGCAGATCGTAACGTGTTGGACGCTCTCAATGCTGAAGAATGAAGAGAAGAAAAAGTACGTGCGTCAGAGCTCTTGGAAGCAAGAAAGCCGAAGTTCAAGAAACTTCAACACGGGGGCTTAAGGCTGTTCATCGGGATGTGGGTTCGATTCTTCTCACGAAAACCATAGCAGTTTTCAAGATTTGGTGACCGCTTCAAGGAGGCGTTTTAAGGCTTAAAGAATTTCTTTGTTTTTCAACTCCTTGAACAGCCCTCCCGAGCTTTTTGCGGGACACTTCATGAAACACATTGTCCTGTGGAGTTGGCGTGTTTTCGCACATTTCTTGAGTGCAGCGCCGCCAAAAAACGAAGAAAAGGAAACTTTCCCTCCAGGAGTTTCGAAACCCGTCTCTCGATTCCCTTAAGCGAAAAAAGGGCAAGAGAACCTAGATGGAAGACTAACATTGAGCTCAGAATGAGATTGGTGTCCAAGAGATGTTTCCACATTGATGTGGATTCTATCTATGCTGGTTCCCCGTGTTACTCTCAGACCTTCTTGTGATGGCATTGGCAAGTCTTTGGAGATCTTGCACCGCATTCTTGCATGTCCATTGAAAAACCAGCATTCGTCCCCCGACACAGAACAGTCCGTCGACTGCCTGTATAGGAGTGCTTTTTGGGGTCATGCCCCTCATCGTGAAACTGCCTGCACTGTGTTAGCACTTCGAGAGTGGGAGGCTGGAGAAGAGAGACTCTTGAAATCTGGTGGTTTGGAGTGTGGTCCACATCTGAGTATCACCTAGAAGGGAGATGCAAAGCTGAAGAAAGAGTTCATTGATGCTTTGAGCAAGGAACTTTTACAAGTGAGTTGAAGCTCCAACACTGAACACAGCTTTCTAGCAGGAAATTGCGTCACAATAGAGATTCCATGCAAAGCAGCATTGAGCACGGACAAAGAACCCCGTCAACACGACAGGTTCAGCCTCTCTTAAGCGGATTGAGGATGCGGATGTTGCTTTCGATGCTTGGCAAGCTTCTCGGCTAAATTGAGGCACCTATTGAGGTACTTGTCTCAGGAGAATCCGCCATCACAGCACATCTTTCAGGTTCTAACACGATGCTCTTACTCAAACTTCTCCCAATTGTTTGATCCGCGCCATCACTGCACATCGACTTGCTCTCTTCTCCCAGTTGTTTCTTTGCGCCATCACGGCACATCTAGTTCGTGTCGTCGTCGGCGCCATCACGGCACCTGCGTTGTCGTCTGCGCATGTCTGCGCCATTACGGCACAACTGAGCTCCCCCGGACTTGCCTGCAGGGCCCTGAAAGGAACGCGGGTTCCGGACTTAGGGGCCGTAGGGCTAGAAGATTATTAGAGGGTGATAGATGCTAGGGTGGGGGGCTGAAACATGTGATGCCAAAGCATAGAAAACTTCCAGCAAGACAAAGAACCTATGTGATGTCTGTTCGAAATGTTGTTGCCGCATGATGCTTCAAGTTTTGCTCTTTCACATGACATTTCAAAAAATATGACGTCCCGGAATTGTTACAAAGAATCGAATGCTCGAGATGCTGTCTCATGAACATGGAAATTTTCATGTTTGAAGACATGACACTCAACGGGGATAGGCACCATGTTTGGAAATGCAAACACACTGGGAACGTGACTTTTAAACGCCGATGGATTTGTATTGATGGATTTGTGTTTTGGTTTCAAGCCCCATGTTTCGAAACGGAAACAACTCGAAACTTGCCTTTATAGACAGACACCGCTGGATTTTTGATTTTGGTTTCTCAGCACATTCCCGACACCGAAAACACAGCAGGATTTTAAAAAACCTCTTGTTAAGAGGGCAGACATGGGCTGTGTTGGCAATTGTTTCGTGTTTCCAAGCTGCATCATCAACATCCCCAAACCAACCTCCCAATAAGTTTTCCACCTGAACAGTCTCCGGAAGTGTTGCAAAAACCACATGATTTTGATTAAGCACAGCATACAAAGCAAATGTTGCTCAGGATCTTCTAGGACCTAATCATTAAATCACTTCTATCAAGCACTCCCTCTCTCTCTTTTCTGTCGCCCGGACTGTGTGGTTTTCCTCTCTCTCTGTCGCTCTCGTTTTCGCTCTCTTTCTGTCTTTTGCTTTTGCTCCCAGGGCGTCGAGCCCAAAGGCTAACTCATTCCCTCATTCCCTGCTGACCACCAGCAAGTAACGGGCAAATTTGCTCAAAAAAAACAGAGAAACACTGAAATTGTGGTTCGACTTTGTGCTAGTGCACTCCAAGTTTTGCAGCACAACACGTTTCATTTGGTGTGTGATTAGGAGGACGCAGTGCCAAACTCCCAGTGCTTCACTGCAACGCAAATTCTCCGAGGATTGTGGTCAAAGTCGAGAGTCTTCGTACATGCCTTGCATTTCTCGGCTCCAAATGCATGTTGATTGTGTTGATGCAGGCAGGAAGGCACATTCTCGACGTTCTCAACAAGATCGGGATCGTCCACCAGGCTTCGTCTCTGGGCTGAAAGTTCTCTATATATAGTTAACTCTTCCCACACATTATTAATTTTCCTTGGGGTGCTCAATTGCGCTGTGTCTATGTCGTGAATGACATGGTCTCAGTGTAGGCCGGATGCTAACGTTGTTTGAAGCAAGGGGATACTTGGTTTCGATTGAAAATGTCAACTGCTTTCCACTGTAGTTTGAGAAGTCGCTTTCACGTCTTGCACGCTAGACTTCTAGTTCCACCCACAACACGTGTTTCAGACACTCATCGACAATGACATGCAGCGAAAGCAAGCACACATGCGATGCAGAGATAATTACAGACGTTAGTCAGGGAAGCTTGTGCGAAAAGCAACTACTTCGACGGCCCTGTCCTTCGCACCCAGTTAGCGCCGGGAGCCTGAGACATCACATAAGACATCGGACGGCGGAAAACGGGCCACTTTCTCAAGCCGCCATGTCCTCTCCTGCACCTGGAGGATGAGAGTTGAACGATGCCGTGCAGCGTGTCTTTTCCTGCTGCTTGCATCGGGTGCTTTTCTTGGCACTTGGAAGAACGAGCAGACGTTGCCAGCATGGCGCGAATTTACAAGCTCAGTTCCAGGTCCGGCTCCAGCTCCAGCTGTTGAAGCCCTGGCAAGCCCACAAATGCAGACGGTGGACATCGTCTCTGCAACGGTCCCTCCAAGCCAGTCAGACTTCGACTTCACGCATGTTCAAGGTCTACTGGCGGGCATCGTCGGATCGCCGGGGCCGGCGCCGGCGCAGATGGAAGAGACCTGGAGGCCGCCTTCGCCCGCGAGTGTCGCGGCTGAAACGGATACGACAGCGGCTCCAACGGCTCCGGCTCCGGCTCCGCCCCTTCGAGCGCAGCCTTCGCGAAAGATTCTGAAGTTTATACACATTACTAAGACTGGTGGGACGGCCATCGAGAAGTGGGGGAAAGAGCATGGCCATCTCTGGGGTATGTATCACAAGGAGTACAAGGTACCTGGCAGATATCCACCAGCACCATGGCACCACTTCTTCCCTGAGCTCGACGCGGAGCTGCGGCATCGCTACGACTGGTTCATGGTGGTTCGAGATCCTGTGGACCGTGCGATCTCCGAGTACTATTGTCCTTGGGCAGGTTCCTCGAGTGTCAAGACGGACACAGTGCAGGACTTCAACCGTTTCATTTTGCGAGGCCTGCGTGACAAACAGATGTGGGCGACGTACCACTGGGCGCTCATGTCCAGCTACCTGGACAGCACGTCAGTTCAGCATGTTCTGAAGAACGAGAACTTGGAGTCCGACTTTGGGAAGTTGCTGCACATGTATGGGATACCTTTCGACCAGCTGTACAGAACGAACAAAGCGAGAGTTGGAGGACACCAGTTCGGCCGGGAACACCTCTGGCAAGAGATGCTCGGCTTTTCCTGCTTTAGCATAGGTTGGTTCTTGCCAGCATTATAATATGACACTGTTCGCGACATGAGCCTGAATAGTCATGTCTTGGTGACGGGGCTCTCTCGGCTCTCCTTGCTCGACTTTCGATGTGTAGAGTTGGCTGATGCCATGAAACAGAGGAGAAGGTGTATGCATCCGTAGCAGGACCACTGTACGGACTGGTGGTGCTCCTGATGTTGCAGAAGATGCTTCAGGTGGAAGGCGTGGTGTTCGACTCCGACTGTAGCGGCGTTCTCCTCTGTTGACGGTCTTTTCTGTACTCCGCACCTTCGTTCTTTGCATCACAGTCGTCAACAGCACGTTTCGTTTGCCTTTGATATCATTTCACCTGGTGCTGTTTGACAAGGTACTCCTTTACTTGTAGCCTTGGGGTGACTTGCAGAATTCTTGTTCTCTGCAGCTCAATCGCATAGCTACTTGGTCATGAAGATTGCCTGCCGACACCAAAGTGGCGACCTGATGCCTGCCCCGTGTTTCGATTCAAGCCAGAGGCCCCGAATCCAAGGACGATTCTGCAGATTTGCGAAACCTATGCCGACGACTTCGAGGCTTTCAACTACAGCATGCCTTCGCTGTGCTCGCCTGCAAGATGAGGGGCGAGAGTTTCTCCCGCAATCTTTGGAGTCACCTTTCCTGCAAAAATTTGCAAGTTGCACACGGACTCGAAGGATTCACCAAGTCCTAGATTCGCGGTTGCAGAAGCACTGCAGCTCCGGATGTCCACGTCACCACAGACTGCGCACAAAGCTGGCGCTGTAGGCAAAAAGACGACGCTCTCGGGCATGAGGGAAGGGCTGCGACCTGGCAATTGCAACGGCGGTGATCGGAAGGGGTTGGGAGTACTGCAGCAACCGGAGAGAGACACCAGCGGACCAGGTTTATATCGAATATTCCCATTTTGGGTGGTGGCTGGCGGTCAGATGCACATCTTCTGTATCATTTGTGAGTTCATGTTTTGCCTTGAAATGCCGTGGGAAGCGCGACGGAGCTCAACCAGCCAACTAGTGGGTCAACGAGTTACCGAGTCGTGCTAGTTTCCATTCACATCTTGGCATAAAACTCAAATCTGGCTATATCCGGCTGAGCAGGTGGAATCGTGGGCCGGACGCCCAGCACAGCAGAAGGAAGAGCCCAGCCGGAGTCACGGCATGAGGCACGCTACCCGCTGGTGGGAGCTCGCACGAGCGGAGCTGACTCGAAGGTTCAAAAGTTATAGACAAGATTGACATGTGCTCATGCTCACCTCAGCGAAACACTGAACTTAGGTTTTACTTATTGCAGAGTCTTGTTCTGTCAATGCTGGAGGCCTCTGCCCTGAAGGTTTCAAGCCTCAATGCCCCAAAGCGGCTGAAAAGAGCTGGCCGCACGCACAGCAGACATTGAACACTGCTGCACCATGGCTTGGCCGACCTTTTGCCTTTTCCTGGGCTTGGCGTCCACAGGCATGATCTGCATTGTGACGTCTCTTCTCTTTTCTAACCTTTTGAAGACTCATATCCGGTCATCCTAGTCAGGCGAGAGCGCTAAAGGCCTGGTGTCGACACTTGACCGCACTTTGGTCGATTCGAGGGGCTCGAGGGAGGTTGACTTGCCTCATGACAGAGCAGCCCAGGGCCCAGCTGTTTAGGACTTTTATAGCGGCCTTAATAATTACCAATACTATTTTGGGGGTTCCTGTTTATAATTATAGCATATAAAATCCCCCAAAACCCTATTCATTCTAATTGTTAAGGCCTCTGTATTAGAGACAGAGACAGGTCGGAGCTCTCTGCAGTAATCAAACGAGGCCCCGTTGGCGGCGGATCCCGACAGGATCGGTGCAGCCGCGTGGGTGGCTGAAGGCTTTGGAAAACTGCAAACTTGCTCTTGATAGGGTTTAGAGTTTAGGGTTTAGGGTTCCCGAAAGGGTAGGGGGATGCTTGAAAGGGGTCGCAGAGTCACTGAATGGTGTTTGTCGCTGAATGTCGCAACGATTTCCTGAGACGGTCATACTAGGTCGAACACTCGTACATTACCAGCACTGCCCCAAGCCTTTGGAACCTATCCCGTGCTGTCCCACTGTCTGTTTGTCTCTCCCTCCGTCTCTCTCTCTCTTTCTATATATATGTATATCTCTCTCTCTCTCCCTCTCTCTCTGTCCTCCCTCGGTCTCTCTATCTCTATCTCTATCTCTATCTCTATCTCTATCTCTCTGTATCTCTCTCTATCCCTCTCTCTCTTCTCCCCGTTTCTCTATGTCTCTCTATGTCTCTCTCTCTCTCTCTCTCTCTCTCCCTCTCCACAGTACGTTGCGCTTCTTGTTGGCGGAGGTGAACCTGGGGCTCAGGCTTTGACACGGTTGAGCCTCTATCTGACCTGTCCTCCTAAAAAACACTGGCCCTTCTGTTGCATTGCAGACCCAGCTTCCCTCACTTTCAGGGACCTGACGGGCCAATAAAGGCGACGGTCCGCAGGACCAGTATAAGCCAAGAGCCTGGAGAGCTGCAGATGATGTGGATGTAGGAGTTTCAGAAGTCAGGGATTCCTGATAGAAGCCCTTTACGGTAGGACACATCGTGCTTAGCAAGCCCGGTGTGAGAGGATGAAGTTTAAAGTTACAGTAGCAGCCTATGTTAATGTTCGCCGAAGCAAAATCCACCACTCAAACAGAGGCGCGGATGACTTAGTGTTCCCTTTGGTTTTTGCTGTCAACTTACTGACCTGCCATTGAAACTCCATAATGGTTTGAGAGCCCGTCTCAATATCTTGGGACAGCGGATTCAAGGGCTTTGGAGGAATGAAAGACTTGATTTCTCCTTTCATGAAGCACTTCACAAACGCCTGAGGCGCAGCTGGAGTTGCAAGCATCTGCACTGACGTCACACCTGCCCTTTTTCTGGGACAACATAAGGGAGACTTCTTGGCTCGGTGGGAATTATGACAGCACCGGCAACATCCACCAAAACACGCCCTACTGGCTAAATGGTGCGGTGCCACTCCATCTGCAGGTGGATAACCCTGTTTTGGCAGCAGTGGTCGAGGACTATGTGTTTCGCATTTTGGACAGGCAGGCCGCCGACGGATGGCTGGGCCGGGACACTGACCGGTCTGACTACTATTCCCGGTACCCCTTCCTCTTGGCCATGGTCCAGTATCACGAGGCTCTTCCCGACGGAGAAAAGCGTGATCGTATCCTACAGGCGGTTCTCCGCTTTTTCGCTGCAGTGCGACAGAGGATTGATTCGGGCCTCTTGGTCACCATCTACTCGTCCTTAAGGGCTCCCGAGTTCATCTTCGTCATCCACCACTTCGTGGATTACTTGACCGCGTCTGGAAGGGATGCTCAAGACTTGCTCGACTTGGCGGAGAAGGCACCGGCCCATAAAGAAGCGGCTGTGAAGCTAGTCTAGTCAGGGCTGTTGTGCACTGAGGGGAGGGTGCAGACCACTGCTCTCCAGGTCTACTACGGCTCTTTCGACTGGAACAGCATGTGGTTCAATTCGAGCTTCTTTCCAAGAACGCCCTTGCCAAAATGGGTGTCCTCCGAAGGCAACGGCGTGAGCAACGCGCAGGCCGTGAAGCGGGGGGTTGTCTGGGGCCGCCAGTCGGGTGAAGTTGTTGCCGGCTTCGCCGAGAGTTGGTTCGCCTGGGAGCAGCTGCAACGCTTCCACGGGCAGGTCTATGGAGGCTTCGGTACCGATGAGCAGCTGGCGGGACGGATGCCATCGCGGGGGATGGAGCTCTGCGCTGTGGTGGAATCCATGTGGTCCATGGCCCTGATTGCCCAGCTTGCTCCAACGGACAAGCAAGCGGGAGAGGCTTTGGACTTTTTGGAAACCTTGGCTTTCAATGCCTTGCCCGGAAGTCTCAGTGACGACCTTTGGTCGCATCCTTACCTGCAGTTTGCAAACTCCTATGTGGCAGTTTCGAACCAGCCGGAACATGTTTGGGCGAGCGATGGTCCCCAGGCCGCCATGTATGGCCTCGCGCCGAACTTCGAGTGCTGCACCGCCAACTTCCACCAAGGCTATCCCAAGTTTGCTTCGAGCCTCTTCTTCGAAGATCCCATCGAACAGCAACTCATCTCAGCAGTTTGGGCCCCCAGCGTGGTAAATGCCAGTGTCGGGCACGCCCATGTCGAGCTCCGCACTTCATATCCCTTCAACACATCTGTGGAGTATTGGATCCAGAATTTGAAGCCCTTTGTTCTGAAAGTGCGCCTTCCTAAATTCCTCCGCTCCGTGGCGGGCTTCGAGAAGTCGCTGCACTGTTGGCTGGAGGGTCGTAATGTGCGCCTCCTCGAAGATCCCGGGATGCCATTTATGCGTGTTCGCATGCGTTCGCGTTCATGGTGATTTCCTTGGCCTTCCGAGTTCCTGGCTCTCGTGCGAAAGTAGCAGGAACATCCATCGATCTGTGTTGCTCAGCGCTCCTCCACCACCTCTCCTGCGAGTTGCTTTCCTCCTCAACTCTGTTTGCTTGCCGCTCTTGTTTCTTTGGGTGACACCGGGTGCAAGTGCCAAGGATCTATACAGAATACGATATAATTACAGCATGATATATTGGAATACGATGTCATGCGTCTAAGGAGCCGCACTTTGTGAAGGAGGGATTTCTGCTCTTCCACATTCCGGCCTCAGGGAGCAATCGCCTTGCCGTTCGGATCGAGTTCCCCATGGTGCCTCGTCTTCAAAGATCGGTGGACCAAGGTGTCTCGGCCTTCTTGGGACCCTTGTTGCTGGCACTGGACTTGGCGGAGCAGCATCGCTCGGTTCACTACTACGGCTTCGACTCCTCGGACTGGAACATCACGGCGACCCTGCCGTGGCGCCTGGGGATGCCCTCGGATCCCCAGCTGAAGGTGAGCCGCATGGAGGCACCAGGACCGAAGCCGATGTCCAACAGGGACTGCCCGGTGCGAGTGGAGGCCACGCTCATGGAGTTGGGTCCCGAAGACTGGCCCGTAGAGCACGGAGCACCGGGGCGCTTGAACCGCAGCTTCCATCCAAAAGCGCCCAAGGCCGCGAGACGCAGCCTCCTCCCTTACGGCTGTAGCTCCATTCGCATCTCTGCGTTTCCTGCCTTGTCCTTGTCGACCGAATCCGTCTATGCTTGAGAACATCCCGTCAAAGCCAGCTCGCGAATGTCCCGGTCAAAGTCAGGGATCGGGCGCAGCAGCAAAGCTTTGGGAAAACAGCTATTTTGAATGATAGATAGTGCTCGTTTCGGAGCAGCGTGACGTGAAAGCGAGGGAAGAGACCACACGCGCTGTAGCTGAGTTTGTGGCCTTTTACCGCTCCTGACTGAGGCCTTGCAAAGACCAAGGCCGCCATTGGAAGCGACGGCCAAGGCTTGAAGCACTCGAATTGCTTCTCGCAGTGTCAGGGCAACGTGAGGGTGTTTCTCTGTGAGGCTTCGGTAGGTAAGGCTAGACGCACCAAGAACGTCTGTCGCGTGGACTGTTCGGCTAGCAGGGAAGAGAGGCTGGGTCGGAAGCGTTGGGGTTCTCGTTGTTTCAACTTCTCTCCACCGCGTCCCGAACCACTGCAGCAAAAGAGGCTACCTCGTCAGTGTCGGATCAAGCAGGAGAGAAGTCTGCGAAGTTCACAAGCTTCGTGGCCAGCTGGCCCATGGCTGGCGCAAGATTCATCGCGCTGCTGCTGGCCTGCCTGCTACGTCAGCAAGTTGACTGTGCAAGGATTGGTGACCAGTCCAGGAGCAACCAAACGGTGGCAGAGCCCGTGACCATCACTCTTGGCATTTTGGGAGCTTTGGGCTCGGTGTACTCGATTCGGAAGTCCTGGCACTCGCACCTTGATCGCACTTGCAAGCTCCATGTGCAACAGATGGATAGGTCCTAGGTCCGACGCAGTGACTAGACTTGGACCCTCCTAGTCCTAGCCTGGAGGATCAAGAGAAGCAAGGAGCAGGATCTTGCGGCGACGAAGCTTGTCCAGGACATGGCAGAAACTTCGCGGGAACACTGCAGATTGCTCAGCAGCATCGATGCCATGCTCTACAACGGGCAGCTAGGTCTTGAGGAGCTCCTCCACAACGATGCAGCAGAGCCGGAGGCACCTGGGCTAAGGCTTTCTCCCCAAACCTGAAGCTCCAACTTGCAAGGTACGGCAGGCCTGTGCAGATGAGAAAAGACTGGAGCACATGCAAGATGTGATGCTGCGCAGTCTTCGAGAAGAATGCTCGCATCTGGAGCTCCTCTTTCGCTGCTTCCATCTCCAGTCCGTGTTGTTGCTGGCCCGGAGCCCTGTTGGTTTTGAGTGCATGCACCCCCGGGGCAGGACGCAACCAGATTCCCAGAGCAGCTGGCAGAGTGCAGGAGCCTCGCAAAGAAGCTGTATGGTGCGAAGAGTCCATGAAAGAAGTCCGATTTGGCAGAGTGACAGCTTGGTTCGGTGCTGCAGTGCTGCTTGTCCAGCCAAGGAGTCAGGTCGCAACGAATTTCACATACTTGGAATGTGGTCAGACCGCGCTGAAGGATGCGTGGTCCCGAAGACTTCTTTCGGCCAAGTTGAAGCGATACCGTCTGGATGCGATAATGTCCAGACGCTTGGGACTGCCAGTAGTCTATCTATTATCTTTTCTCTGTTGGTGTGTTCACTCTTCGACGCCGCTTCGTAAAGCGGCCGCCAAGCGAAGCGACGGAACTTGTCTGGCAGCCTTGGCCCAGGTTGGTGCACGGCGGATATCGAGCGCAGGGCACCGCGAGCGACGGAAGCATCGCTGGATTTAAAGGCGACCTCCTTTGGCCAAGGCTGGAGCAGATGTATATATATATATATATATTTTTGTTTATATATTTTTATATTTATATACTTATATACTTATATAATTTTATATTTATATATTTATATATTTATATATTTACATATTTATATATTTATATATTTATATATTTACATATTTATATATTTATATATTTATATATTTNTTTATTATATATTTATTATATATTTATTATATATTTATTATATATTTATTATATATTTATTATATATTTATTATATATTTATGTATTTATATATTTATATGTTTATATGTTTATATGTTTATATATTTTGTGTTGTGTTTTCGACAGGCCTTCGGCAAAGCGGGCAAATTGGCCTGTTCGGCCTGGCTACCGCGACGCTGGGCCTGGTAAGCTTTGCCTTCTCGTTGCATCTCGGCCCAGATCTTTCTGTCAGGTGCACGTTCCCAATCGAAGTATAGTATCGGGCATGCATGCAGGTATGAGTCCGAAACCAACAAGAAGCCGGGCTTCGACATCTTGTTCCAATACATGCAGACCCAGCAGGAGGCTCGTCACAGGCAGCTTTGTCAGGATCTTACGCGGCATTGGCTGCAAGCCAGCAGGATCTATTCCTGGGGCCTGGCTATGAGATCAGACATCTACTTCCAGAGCGGGCTGACGCCCAAGGATCCTCTGGACACGGATTCTTGGGACAGATGGCCCCTTGAGAGAAGCAGCCGGTGGGCCTGCAGCCGGCCCAAGCAATGCCTTGTACCGCTCACCCCGGACGTTGTTGATGTTGACCCTGCCTACCCGAAACAGCTGGGCTGCACATCTGCAAGGTCATATTTGCGTGTTTGCGGTGATGGCGGCTCGACTGTCACAGCAATGGTCCCCCTCGCATGCTTCTCTGCATCCTTTGACAGGCGTGGACGCAACAGGGAGTGGAGTTTATCTTTCCTCATCAAAAACCCAGAGCCACCAGGAATATTTCAGGACTCGAACTACAATGCCCAGGAGTGTGAGAAGCCGCTAATCGAGTTCATCGACGGCCATCGCTCAGTGGCACAAGCTCGCGACAATATTCAGCAAGTTTGCAGCCGAGCAGGCCTTTAGACATGCGGGAACTGGTCACACTGGAAAATGGAGTTTAGGGTTTAGGGAACCAAGCTGCATCAGTCTTGAGCACGCGGCCTGAGATTGCAGCTCGTCCTGTTGCGCTTTGCTTCTCTGAAGAGGACACTAAGTTCTAGTTTGTCGGCCCACGCGAAGCTGAGCTGCCAGGTGAGCTGCTGCCAGAATCCGAGTGGCTGACAGGACGTCTGGTTGCAACTCCTTGATTGGCCAGAAGCCTTGAATTGCTTCTGTCAGACTCACACAGCTAGGCCCGCCAATCGAGCAACGGGACATCCTCCCCGTAAACAACAGCGCATGCTGGGTGTCACAACTGTAGATTGCAGAAGGATTGAACGACCGGTGCTCAGATAGGAGGTGGTCGTTTCCTTGTTTCTGTTCAAGAGCGGCGGACAGCCAGCTTGAAGAGAGGTGAGCGAGGAAGATCTGACAGCAAGCTCGAATATCGGTGCTTCCCAGGATCGGGCTTGCCCTGCAGTCCACAGTCACATACAGTCATGAATCATCAGCTGTCCGTTACAGTGGCACAGACACGATTTGGTGTGTTCGTACATGCGGGGATGCTTGGGGGCAAGTCGGCGTCTATCAGCCAGAGCCAGAACAGAACGGCAAGGCTGCCCCGCTGGTTTTCTCTCGGCTGGCCTCCTTACTGCCAAACCAGGTGATGTGATCTTCCGCATGTATGACCCTGCCCATCAACAGCAGGATCTCCCACACAGAGCTGCCAGTAGTTGTGCGACATTCGTGTTTGCGTGTAGTTGGGAAGATACAGAGGTCAGGCGCAGCGGACGACGCCGGTTGCAAAGCCGGTCGTTGAAGATCAATGCGGCCATGAGGGTTGGTGTTGGCAGTGATTGGGGTACCACGATTGGTTTCCTGCCTGCCTCTAGGCGAGAGGATCCACGGGCAGCAGTTGGTCATAGCAGAGCTGCTTCTGACCGATGTTGTTGTGGCATGACAAATTTTCAGCAAAGGGCAATGCTGTTTGGTTGCATTGTATAGTGTAGTGAAAGGCTGTACACATTGAGTCGTCTTCACGTTACGAGGCAAGGCCGTAGAATGTAGTGCCCCGATTGCAGACTTGGGGCTGGGGCTCAGGACGGTTTGAGGGTTTAGGGTGTTGGGCACAGGGAACAGAACAGGGCTTGAGGTCTGCTTGTGCAACCAATGTGGCCTTCCCGTCCGCTCGAGGGCTCAAGAGGTTCAGGGGCGACGAAAGTGCCTGCACTGCTGCGTGGGCTTCAGAGTGAAGCTGACAGACACGCTGTCGAGGGGGGCTTCAGGTTTACTACATGGTTGGCATGAGGTTTAGGGTTTTAGAATTTCGGGTGCCTGCAGCCTTCAGAGCATTGTTCTCTTGCGCAACGTCCTTTCGAATGTTGTGCAGGAAAAAACAATAATGCAGATGGCTTTGTTGGCAGCATCGCTTGTTGCTTTCATTCTGTGTATGATGTCTTGGTTCAACGTCCCGCAACTGGACGACTCGTATGAACAACAGGCAGAATATTTTCCCCATGATGGTAGCTCGAACTCGATTTGTTTCCCTGCAGTGCCTCGTGGGTATAGTAAATGCATCGTTGATGATAGCTGACGATAGTTTCTTCCCGTCGGGAAATATTGTGTGACCGCGGGAAGTCACAATAACGGGTCGTGACTGGTGGAATCCTAGACAGAGTCACGTTTGGTACCCAAAAACATGTGCACTGTTGTTTTCAACAAGTTCAGTTCCCGTTATTACTAAACTCGCTTTGAATCACATTCGAAGTACGAACTTGAAAAGACTCAACGCTGTGCTTCAACCAGGATTGGCATCGAGCACAGGGAATTGTTTTCATGAAGTCGTATGCCGAAGGGAGGTTTAGAATCGAGATTCATCGTTGGTTTTCCCTCCTGTGGACAAGTCTGATAGTGGATGGTTGTCGAAGGATTGATGGAGCAAGTATTTCTGGTATTCGTTTCGCATGTAGTTGCTGAAGCTGACAGTGTTAGTGGGGAGGACCTCACTTTAATAAGGTGCGTCCTAGCTGGAATGAAGGAACACATTGTGTGAAAGCCTTTCGTCTCGACATAGATCAGAAAAGTTGTAAAGCTCAGACAGATGTCGGTTTGTCTGTCTGTCGCCGGCTACGTTCAAGCTCAATCGGGATGGATGCGAAGTGTGCAGACGACTAATCGCCGAGTTTCGTTGAAGATTCTTGGTACCTACTGCGAATCTTGCCGAAAGGTGCGTGAACGCAATAGTCATGTTGAGTTGATGCACTCAACTTGCAATTTGTGCGACATTTTCCTGGCAAATGACGTTGCAGTCGGACATTCCTTCAGCTCTTGCAACTCAAGGTCTCTGAAAGTAAGGCCATGACGAAGCAAAGAGGCGCTTGCAAGATTTCAATAGTATCCTTCAGCCCCAAACGGCCCAAACCACAACCACCAGAGCATTGATAGCTTTGCATTGCAAGCTGAGCTGTGTTCCGTTTCCCTACATGTCGACCTGCGAGATACATGGCAGAGGCTCTCGCAGCAGCATCTTCGGCAAACAGACAGTCATGATGCTGGATGCCCTAAGCCCTAAAACTTAAATAGCTGGCTTTGGTTGCAGGCTAAGTTGGCTCTCAACTTGGAGCAGGCGGCAGCTTGTGCCCGCGATTGCGGAGCCAGCAGACATAGCTTGTGCGACCTCGAGAGATGTGCCGCAGGATCGTTTCAACTAGACTCGGTGCTGCTTGGTAGGACTGCGATTTCAGAGAAGGTTTGCAGCTTGACCTTCCGGGGTCACTGCTTTATTTGGCATTTGCAGGTGTTCAGCACAGATGACCGAGCAGACCAGGCCCATTCAAAATTGGATCCGATTGATGGTCGATATCATGTGGATCGCAGTTGTTTGCAGGCTCGGCGAGTCAGTGAGGCATTGTTGAAGCAAGCATCACAGCCAGATGCCCAGCAGGGCTTCGCTGAAAAGAAAGCTGATTTCTGGTTTAACACTGCTACACTGCTACCTCAGGGATGGCGACAGCGCTCTGCGAGTGTTTGGCCTATGCAAGGCTCGTCGACTCAGAACGACAGCCGGAAAGTCCAACACAATACAACCTAATGTAGCTGCAGCGATAACACAAAGCATTGCAATAAAACATGATTCAATAATATAACATAGTATACTACAATATAGTACAGGTTAAACGGTTAAAGTATAGTAAAGTATGCACCTCAGTTCCAGGCCGCAGAGGCTGACATCCTGGATGGTGAGAGATCTGCTGCCCTTGAGAAGGTGCGGGGCTCTGATATTTACCATCATATATTGAAGTATACCATACTATTTTATATCACGTCATATTATAACATCTTAGACTTGAAGCTCCGCATAGGAGCCATGTCGATAGAACAGGAGGCTATGAGCCTCTTGGCGGCTTAATGCTATGCGGAAACTGCGGTTCCTGTGGTTGAGACGGCTACCATTGCCTCGTGGGTAGTGGGACACCCAAGCCTTCCGGTGGGAATGGGCCAATGGCCGCGTCGCTTGGTAGTACGGAGAGGAGAGGGTTTGTCAAAGCCGTGCCGCGATTCTAGCAAACGAAATAACGAAGGCAGGCTGCCGATTCGGTAAACGGATTCGGAAAACGCCGAGGACCGATGTAGAAATCCAAGCCACGGCCATGGTTTTGCTGCTGCTACTAGTTTTTGCCAGCCGGCTGACCTGCTGCCCGGACGCCCCTTTGGGGTTAGTTTTCGTTCTTGCGGTTTCGAAGTTTTGGTCTACAACGTGCGTTTTCCTCGAGTTTTTGAGCATTTCTTCTCTGTTGTGTTTGTTCGTTCTCGCTGTTGTGTTGATTTTTGCTTGCGTTGCGATTTTGCTCTTTTCCGGACCGAAACTCGAGGTTTTGCTGTTTTTTAGCACGTTTTATGCTGGAAGGGCCGTTTCGACTGCATTTTCACGAGCTATTGGTCGTTTTTTTGTTGCTGTTTCTGTACTTTCGCAGAGCATTTTACGGGGGGTTTCGCAGTTTTTTGTTGCTGTGACTGCATTTTTACGGGTTATTCGTCGTTTGCTGTTTCTGTACTTTCGCGAGCATCCATGTTCCAACCATGGTAACGTCCAGATCAGACTCCATCCATTCCCGCAGAGCATCCATGAACGTCCAGATCAGACTCCATCCATTCCCGCAGAGCATCCATGTGCCAGCCATGAAGATCAGACTCCATCCATTCCCGCAGAGCATCCATGTGCCAACCATGATAACGTCCAGATCAGACTCCATCCATTCCCGCAGAGCATCCATATGTGCCAACCATGATAACGTCCAGATCAGACTCCATCCATTCCCGCAGAGCATCCATGTGCTCAGACTCCATCCATTACCGCAGAGCATCCATGTGCCAACCAGGATAACGTCCAGATCCATTCCCGCAGAGCATCCATGTGCCAGTAACGTCCAGATCAGACTCCATCCATTCGGGCAGAGCATCCATGTGCCAACCATGATAAAGTCCAGATCAGACTCCATCCATTCCCGCANGTGCCAGTAACGTCCAGATCAGACTCCATCCATTCGGGCAGAGCATCCATGTGCCAACCATGATAAAGTCCAGATCAGACTCCATCCATTCCCGCAGAGCATCCATGTGCCAGCCATGAAGATCAGACTCCATCCATTCCCGCAGAGCATCCATATGTGCCAACCATGATAACGTCCAGATCACACTCCATCCATTCCCGCAGAGCATCCATGTGCTCAGACTGCATCCATTCTCGCAGAGCATCCATGTGCCAGCCATGATAGCGTCCAGATCAGACTCCATCCATTCCCGCAGAGCATCCGTGTGCCAACCATGATAACCTCCAGATCCGACTCCATCCATTCCCGCAGAGCATCGTTGTGCCAGCCATGATAACGTCCAGATCAGACTCCATCCATTCCCGCAGAGCATCCATGATCATCCATGTGCCAACCATGCTAACGTCCAGGTCAGACTCCATCCATTCCCGCAGAGCATCCATGTGCCAGTAACGTCCAGATCAGACTCCATCCATTCGGGCAGAGCATCCATGTGCCAACCATGATAAAGTCCAGATCAGACTCCATCCATTCCCGCANGTGCCAGTAACGTCCAGATCAGACTCCATCCATTCGGGCAGAGCATCCATGTGCCAACCATGATAAAGTCCAGATCAGACTCCATCCATTCCCGCAGAGCATCCATGTGCCAGCCATGATAACGTCCAGTTCAGATTCCATCCATTCCCGCAGAGCATCCATGTGCCACCCATGATCACCCATGCTAACGTCCAGATCAGACTCCATCCATTCCCGCAGAGCATCCATGCGCCAACCATGATAACGTCCAGATCAGACTCCATCCATTCCCGCAGATCCATGTGCCAACCATGCTAACGTCCAGATCAGACTCCATCCATTCCCGCAAAGCATCCATGTGCCAGCCATGATAACGTCCGGATCAGACTCCATCCATTCCCGCAGAGCATCTATGTGCCACCCATGATAACGTCCAGATCAGACTCCATCCATTCCCGGAGAGCATCCATGCGCCTACCATGCTAACGTCCAGATCAGACTCCATCCACAGTGCTTCTTCCACTCCTGCTTGCATTCTTGAGATGTGGTGAAGTTTACTCGCTAACTTCGCTAACCTGCCGAAATAGCCCTTAGGAGCCAAAATGCCGTAAATTACAATACTTTTGGGTCTTGGGAATGTGCCAAAACGCAGGGCGGCAGGTCAGCCGCTTACCTAGTTTTTCGGTGCGGCTGCTCCTTTTCCTGCCCTGCAGATCTCTTCTTATTGTAGGAGTGGGAGTTTGCCACCCACGGTCTTCTTGGGCTTACCAACCCACATCTCCTTCGTTTGGGTATCGCCAACCATCAGCAAGCCTCGTGTCGTAGGGCTTGGTGCTTGGCCACCAATGTCTTCTTTTGGGAGTTTAGGGTTTGCCAGCCGGCATCTCCCTTAGGGGCTTCGGGCCTGCCAACATCCCAATAATCAGGCTTTGCCATCCTACATAATCCTACATAATCAGTAGCGTCTAGGTTTTATGGTTTAGGGTTTAGGGTTTAGTAGAATGTAAGGCTATGGTTTAGGCTCTGTCAACTTTTGTCGGTGTTGGAGTTTGCTAGCCACGATCTGCTTTTAGGGTGTGGGGATTGCCAGGCACCATATTTTTTGAAGGCTTGGAGTTTGCCAGCCATTATCTCCTTGTAGGATTTGCGCCTGTTTGGGCTTGGCAATCGTATCATGTGTTGGGGTTTGGGGGTTTCCCATCCAGTAACCAACAAAACCGTGTGGGATTTCGGGTTTGCAAGCCAACGTCTCCGTGTTGCACTGAGCGTTTAAGAAGGTTTAGGTTTATCTTCCTGTCTTTTTAAAGGTGTTTGGGGTTTGCCAGCCAAAATCTCCTTTAGCGATATAGGGATTGGTTGGCAACCAATTTAGTCTTTGAGGGCTTTGGGATTTACCAACCAACATCTGCGTGTGAGGTTAACATGTCGTTTCAGGCTTCAGGAGCGCTATCCGGCACTCACATTAAATGCGGAGAAGGCTTCTTGGGTGCATTGTGCTTGTTCTCATCCGAAACCAGATTTCTGTTTGAGTTTGATTTTCGCTGCACCCTATGCCCTCAGCGCTGAACTTTCACGCAGTTGTTTTGGCTTTCAAAGAGCACGAGGACCTTCCGTGTCGAAAAATGGATTCCGGGTTAGAGTTCAGGAACTTTTCTATGTAGAATGGAGTGTTTGGGTTTTGGTGAGCTGAGGCGTGTTTGCTTGAATCACTCCCGACGTGCCATGTTTGTCGACTTTGATTTCCGGGTGTGCTTCTTCTGGCACGAACCCAGAGACTCCAATATCCCTTAATTAAGGAATATACCTTAGATCATATTGGGGATCCTACTATAATTTAAGGTATATTCCCTTAATTAAGGGATATTCGAGTCTCTGGGAACCACAGGCAGCGCCAGCGCTGTTTCGAAGTTTTGCCCGATCTTCTTCAAACCGAGGTGTTTTGATAACATGTAATGTGTTGTGATGTTTGCTTCTGGGACTCCAGTGGGATTTCCAAAGTTTGAGGTGATGCACGGTCGGTATTCGGTTCTCAGAAGCTCCCATGCGCGAGAGTGTGCAAAGCTGATGCGACGCGTCTGATTCTTGCAGCTTGCGGCACCGACCGCTGTGGTGCGGCAGTATAGTCCAAGTGGCGTCCGAGTGGGACTGCGCTGGTAAAGTGGTATGGCGAAGAACACTTACCATCCGATTATTTCTCGAGTTGCAGCAGGTAATCGCGAATGTAAACCGGACAGCTTGGCCAAAGCTTGTCTTCCCAGCTGACAGTGCAGAACAGGAGCGCATATTGTGCATGTTCTGTATATGAAGTAAAATCCACTATGTACTATATTATATGTACGCTATGGAATGCTATGCACTGTATGTACGGCATGCAGCGGAAGGAATGTATGTAATGATTATGTAAGGTATGTGCTGTACATGACGTTGTGTAATGTGTTGCGTATACAGTGTGTGTGGGAACGGTATGGCAAGCATGCTGCATGCATGTATGCATGCAGCAAGCAGTCGTTTTTCTGTTTGAGTTGCAGATAAAATCATACAGTGTTTCAAAGGACCAGAGGTGTATGGTAGAATTTGCAAAGAGAGTTGAAAGGTGCAGACTGCAAAGTCGCTGGCCGAGGACGCAAATCTGCCTGCAAGTGCGAAACCAGTGGTGGCCAGAATCCTGTACTCCGCGAGGAGAACTTTTTGACGGAAGGTTCTGCTGTGGTGAAGTACGTGTCGGCAAGGAGTGGGCAGAAGCGTCAACGAGCTACGAAGTTAATTTTGTTGATCTTGCCGGTGTACCCTGCCACAGATGACCCCGCTGGTGTCACATCTTGCTCCATGCAAAGACGCCTGCTGCATGACTGCTGCAGGATTTACTCCAAAAATGCCGGCGATGAAGACAGCTTGGACCAGGTGATCACATTTTTCTTGGCCGATGTCATGTCAATGTGGAGTGAAGGCTTAAGGCAGTGCATGCCGTCCTAGCACGTCAGCTTGGTGGTCGTTGCGGCTGAGTGGCGTCAGGCCCTGGACTTTGCCCTCCAAGCTCACAGCAGCTTCCAAAAGAAGGGGCCGAGAAAAGCCGAGGTGTCGGCCTCAAAGGGTTCCGGTTCGCGCCTGTCTTGTGGGGTCACCGGCGCACGTGCGAGCTGTAGTGTTTTTGCTGCTTGATGCGCCAAGGCAGCGTCGATGCTGCTGCTTGGTGATATCCACAGTCTCCTGAAACAGGAGGAGACGGGAAGTGTTTCGCACGTCTCGTCTCCTCCGTGCGATGCTGTCGTTCTGCAGGATGCAGCTGTGCGCTGTCACAAAGAGGTGGGCTGCATCTTTCAGCATGGCGCAGCAGCCGTAGCATGTCCATTTCACCATAAGACCCTCCGACTGTGTTGATTTCACCCGGTTGTGCACATCCCAATGTCGCAATGACACAGCCATTGACGTGACAGAGGCATTGACCGTCTTCAAGGAGGTCGGTGACCACAGCGTGAAGCCGAGGTTGGAAAATCACGGCAGAAGTTAGCAGATGCTGGATAGCTTGTTGGCCATGGAAAAAAGACTCAGGATTCTGCGCTTCTGCAAGGCACAAGATTTGCAAGGCTAGAGGCTTACAAGATCTAGTCTACATCATTATGGCTAAGTGATTTCGCCTGTCGATATTCAGGATTACATGGCGAAAGGCCAACATCTTCGAGCAGCTCAAGCGTGCCAAAGAGCTATCGCGAGCTATGAGGCGCTGTTCATTTGTGCCGCTGAACCGCTGAAGTTCTGTCCGTGGCTTGGGTGGGTCTTCAGTGGATAAGGAACCCTCAACCTTAGGCCCTAAGCCCTTAACCACTAGGATAATGACTCCAAAGCCACCCCGCCCTCGTTCTGCAAGAAATGTGCCTCTGCAGGCGGCCGGTGAGGCTGACCAGGCACTGGGCGACTGCTGGATCGCCCTGGCGGAGGCCAAGCTTCTTTCGAACAAAAGGATCCATGGTGCCATAATATACTACCAGAACATGCTGCATTATTGTTTATTACAGCCTATGATAGTATATTATGCAGAATTACTTTTTTTTGTGGTAGATGTTGCATAGTATAGTATAGTATGCCATAGTATATTGTAATATTATGTCACAGCACATTATGGCTGCGGTATGAAGGCTCTGAAAACGATTTGAGTGAATCGCTGCAGGCCCAAAGCCAGGCCCCGGATTTGCCCAAAGTGCGGGAGTCCGTTGCGGAGGCTCACAGCGTTCAGATTTTAGGGTTTACGGTTTTAAGGGGGTCAGGGCCAGCTGTAGAGCCTTGAAAGGATCCTTAAGCCACAGACCCCAAGCAAAAAAAACCGTTCTCCTACTGCTTGCGCTCTTCGAAAAGGCCCGAAGAATCTTTGCCGGACATCAGGATGTCGCGTCTGAGGCCCGACTGGCCTTGATTTTCACATCATAATTATCATAATTATCATAATCATCATGATTATCATAATTATCATAATGATCATAATTATCATTATGAATGTTGGGGTGGTTTCAATAACCCCTCCTCCGAGGCTGTTTTGCGCGGGTCTCTCTTGGGGCAGGGTTTGGGTTGGGGGGTGGTAGTAACAAACCTCTGGCCGTGTCTGGGGTTAGTAGTATCTACTCTGCTGGCTGGGTTTAGGGTCCTCTTAGGTTGAGCGTTTACTAGTTACTTAGCCTCGCTCTCAATTTTTTTTGGGATTCTGGGCCCTGAATATGTTTATTGTCACCCCTTTTCTTCTTATTGTCACACCAGCCCTGCATCACTTGTTTGGGCCATTCTGGCTTGGAATCTCTACTCAATTTAAGCTCGTCTTGCACCCGTAAGTTGTGCCCCGCGGAATATTTTTATTCTCACCCGTTTTATCAAAACCACTCCAACATTAGAACTATTAGTAGTATTGTGAGTTTTCTTACTATCACCATTGTTCGTATCATTTTGAACATTCATATTGTTGTTTCGACTATTGTTACTACTATTGTTGTTACTTTTATCGTCATTAGTTGTTTCACTGTTGGTACTACTATTGGTATTGCTATCGTCATTGTTACTCCCTTAATCTGGCCCGTATTTCGACGCTTTGTGATTTTCTTATTCTTGTACTTACACTTACTTTTACGCTTATTCTTAGTCGTGGCGTTAGTCGGAGTCTTAGTAGTCTTCATGTTTGTGGGCGGACAGCGAAGCATTGTCAGTTCGGAAGGTTGCCTTTGTAAGAGCTATGAGAGGAACCGTGTACAGAGCAAACCTACGACTCTGGTTCCCAGGTCGTAGGGTACCAACCTATATGAATGCTCCGCATAAATGCAACGCCTTTCGCTCAAGAAACTGAGGGACGACTTTAGTTCTTTTCCTCGGCAGCCATAACGTCAAGCTTTCCCGTGAACGTCCTAGACAGAGTGCAGCCAAGCACCAGCGCGAGAAAAAAGTATTAGTATTAGTATTAGTACTAGTACTAGTATTATTACTGTAGTAGTAGTATTGTTATAAGTATTAGTATTAATACTTTTATTAGTATTAGTAGTTGTACTGGTATTTGCATCAGCATCAGTATCAGTATCAGTATCAGTATCAGTAGCAGTATTAGTATTAGCATTAGTAGCAGTATTCGTGCTCGTATTCGTATTAGTATTCGCATTCGTATTAGTATTCGTATTAGTATCAGTAGTAGTATTTTGGTATTACGTTTACGTCGAGACAGGAGACAGAAACGGAGACCTGATTTTTGCAAATCTACAGTCTCTGAGTCTTGGCGATGCTTCTGACAGGCAAAAGCCATGGGCATCCTGGTGAAGGCTTACATGCAGAATAGTCCCGCACTAAGCTAGCTCATGTGGGCTGTTCTTTTGCTCCGTGGCTTTGAGTTGCTTTGATTTTTTTGCTTCCGGGAAGTAGCGAAGGCCCGGCCGCCCTAAACCCTCAACCCCTAAAACCTAAACCCTAAACGCTGAACCCCTGACCCCTCAACCCTCAACGCCTCATGCAAACGCTGCTGCCGAGACTCGCCGGCCGAAGCGGTTGACGTGGCGAAGCAGGTCGTGACACTCTTCCGCGAGGTTGGGACTCGGCTGACCTGAGGATCTCGAGCGTCCTTGGAATTTTGGAATGGTGGTCCAGCGAAGTGCTAAGGCTAGCTACTACTACTCAGATGAGGACATTAGTTGATTAGTGCATTGGTGAGAGTACGGGTGGTCCACGGAAAGGGTCAGGCCGGCAGTATGTCTGGTGAGGAATGTTTCCGAGAAAGTGTCGACAAGTTGTGCAATGCGCTCATCAGGGAATGGGTGCCAGGGAACGTATACCGCGTAGTGTTTTTCCATTTTCGTAGAGGGTAGACATGGTGGTTGCAGAAGCTTTTACAAGTGCTAAGTGCTGGTGAGGTCTTGAATATGGCTGCTGCCATCACTACTGGGAAGTTGCAAACCTTCCAGTGTGCCTGCAAGGCCGGGGACCATCGTGCGGAATGCCAAGCTTTGCTGCGAGGGACTTATGCCCAAGTTCCAGATCCGATCTTGTCAAGTCCGCCAAGGAAAGGCGGTCGGGGTTCTTCAACTTTTGTTGCGTCTGTGAGCAAAGGTCGCTCGCCAAGCTCCTTCTTCCACTCGATCCCACGAAAGCTGAGAAGCTCGCTTCGACGGTGTTGGACTCAGTATGACTCGGATCAGTCTTTCTGTAGGACTGTATGTCTTGAGGCCCAGAGATAAGTCCGATGCGTCGAGGCAATGGGCTTCATGCAGGCTCTCGGCATGGGCGGGGAGATCGAGGAGTGCAAGGCTGTCAAGGCTCGAAAAAAGCTTCTGCTTTTCGTTACCGGTAGCCTTGCGACAGTGCTGAAGGCTCGATGCGAGCACGCGCGGGCAGCAACAGAGGTTGAAGCGGCGGTGTGGAAGCACAGAGACTTCATGCATGTGCCCGAGCCTCACGTTGATTAGTGGAGTTCCAGGGCGCTGTTGAGCCTTGACTTACCTCTTGGCTACGGCCATGTGAACAGCCCCCCGAAACCTGGCAGGCCCAGATCCTTAGTCATCGATCCTGGTTGCCGTGAGTTGCTCAGTCACGTGCGTTGATCAGTTTGGGTCCAGCTACCCGAATGCTCTTCGGACTGTCTGGCTGGAGGATTGGGCTGGAGTGGGCTGGAGAGTGGGGTTTGCAATCCTGCAGTTGCTCTAAGGGCATCAACTCCAGGGTTCCGCTATGAAGCCCTCAAAATTGAGAGAGAGAGAGAGATAGAGAGAGAGAAAGGGGAGCACTGACCTTTGTCAGAGGATGCCCTCTTTGTGCACTCTCGTCGTGATCAATTCCAGTTGCCGAGAGCTGCTTTGGCCTTTTTGAGCTCTCGAAGCCGTGGTCTGCATGTAACTTTCTGCCCTCCGCAACTGTCGGGGGCGCAAACACACGCGGTGTAGGGGGTAAAGCCCCTACACCCTATAGCCCTGGTGAAAGAGAGAGAGCATGCAGCGTGCATCGAGGTGGAAGGCTGCAGAACGAGTTCATCGATTTCGCCAAGGTGGGCGTGGCTGTCTGGCTGTCGAGCAAGAGCAAAAGTTGAGACGCTTTCTTACATGGTTTTGCAGCCTCGAGGCAGACATGCACCATGTCACACATCGCCATAGATGATTGACCATGACCTGCTAGTGGGAACATGGCAATGCTTGCTTGGGAGGCAATTTGAGCAGGCGCCGGCTACCCCGTCACATTTCAATCGGGACGGATTCTTCCACACTGAATCTCTTCGCCTTGTTTGCTCTGATCGGCAACAAGGGTATCTGTGATAACAACAGGAGAAAGCAAAAAAGGTTCGCTATCACAAATATCAGAAATACATACTAGGGTTGACGCGCTGCTACCCGCTGTTTCCGTTTGTTTTTCGAGTCGCAACCCCAACAAGAAGGGCGATCAAACTACAAAAGCAAATCCCAAGGCGGACGAGGCTCATTGGCTGCTTATACCAGACAATAGTATGGGCTTTGAAATTCCACCAATTGGCAACTCCCTGTTTGTTAGAAGCAGGCATGCCGACGTATATCCATTTGGTATACGAATATAGAACACTTAGACAGCCTGCCAGCTGCTTATGAGTTCAATAATCATAAATATTCTCTATATTCATTTTATATTATTTATTTGGACGCCACTCTCGTTTTATCGTTATCAGGACTAATGAAATAGATTATATGTATTTTTATTCGATATGATATACCTCACTTTATAAGCTAAAATTTCTTGAGATTTTGAGGATTTTATATTTGATATATTATATGGTACGATTCTTATAAAATCTTGGGATTTGAGGTATTTCGTATCGTACGGAATTTTAGAAATTCCGAAAAATATAATTTTATATTATACTAAATTCTTGGGAATGTTAATATTTCGTACTACGATATTTTGGGTTATTTTTTTTCTTAATTTTTATATTCTTATATTGCGTCGTTTAATATTAGATATTATCGAGTAAAATCTCTGGTATATATTACGTATACCGTATTTAATCTACTCTATTATGATAAGGTAATTTCAGGATTTATTATATTTATCTTTAGTTTTTTTATTCTATTCTATATATAAAATATGTCGTTTATATGAGGTTACGGATAGATTTGATGATTCTTCTTTATTTTAGCGGCTCCGATAGTTAGAAACACGATTTTTCAAACGGTTGCTGGTTCCTCGGTAAATTCTACGATTTTCGTCGATTTGCGGGTCTCTAAAACAAATTTCGGTATCTCTTATTCTTTCATCCATTATCTAATAAAATATAAAATAACTTATACCATGTATCAACACGCTACAGCTACATTTCAACACACACCCACTCATAACACATAACACACAAGACATAAACTTACAACAAACGCGCCGGAAGACTTTAAACGCTCGCTAAGACAGCTCTCTATAGAGGGCTCTATGGGATGCGCCGCGCGCTTCATAGTCACACGGTTCCAGAAGATTATAAAATGCCATTAAACGTTCTCTTCAGAGGGCTCTATTAGATACGGCGCGTTCTTCAGGGTCCCACGGCTCCGGAAGACTCAACGCGACCAAATATTCTCCGTAAGGCACTATTGGATGCGGGACACGTTTCAGGATCACACGGCTCCGGAAGACTATAAATACTAGCGAATACTCTCTTTAAATGAATGCTCTATTAGATACGACGCTCGCATCATGGTCCCACGGATCCAGAAAATTCTAAATACGACTAAATGCTCCCTGCAGAATGCTCCATACGCGTGCTTTTCAGGATCCTATGGCTCCAGAAGACTATAAACGCCGTTAAAACTTCTATCCATAAAGTCAGCGCGCGCTTCAGGGTCCCACGACTCCGGAAGATTATGAATGCTACGGAATACGCTCTCCAGAGAGCCTACTAGATGAGGTGCACTTCAAGGTCCCACGACTCCGGAAGACTTTAAAAGTCCTGAAATGTTCTCTATAGAGTGCCCTATTAGAGATAGATCCACGACACTATACGCTCTCTCTCCAAAATACTATACGAGAGACAAAAAATAATTAGAGAGAGATAAAGAATTAGAGAGAGAGAGCACTAGAACGAGAACTACAAATTAAAGAGAAAATTGAATCTAGAGACCTAGAGAATTCTAGACCCTTAAATAAAATAAGAATCAATACTAGCCCCGATCGGAACCCTCGCCCTAGCCCCTGGCCGTAATCCGGATCACACCTCGCCCTCTCCCCCCTCCGCTTCTCCCTCTCTCCCTTCTCGTGTCTCACCTCTGCCCTCTCCGCTCGCTCGTTCTCTCTCTCTCTCTCCCTCTCTCCCTCTCTCCCCCCTCTCGCCTCTCGTATCTCGCCTGTGACCTCTCCGCTATCTCGCTCGCTCTCTCTCTCTCCCTCCCGCGCTCTCTCGCTCTCGAGCAGCCCATCTATTGAAGGGACATATGGTATTACATATGATAGACATCCATTCCTCTCTACGAACAGACCTTAGTAATTTATTTAGGGTATTTCACAATAATACCGCAAAATAATGTTATAATGTCCGCCCGCTTATTGAACTAGAGAGTTCGCGATAAATTCTCGCTGACTCTCGGGAAGCCTCGCCCCATATATTCCATAGATACTATACATCATAAAAAAATTATCAGCAGATCCCTAGGCTTTAGTATCTTTCTCAATATTCATAGAAATTAGGGATTTCTATCCCGGTAGCAAGATCGACGAAACTTTCGTATTTTTTCGTTCTCTCTCTCTCTGTAATTTTATCTCTTTGTCTCTCTCTCTCCTCTCTATCTCTCTCTCTGTGGGTCTCTCTATCTCCATTTCAATCTCTGTCTCTTCTCTCAAGATTAAGGGGCGAATCAACCCCCCCCTCCCGAGCGCTAAAGTCCGTCTACTTTTTACGGGCTTTTAGAGAGAATTCCGAAAGTACAGTTTCTATTATATATTATATATATTGTAAATCGACCTTTCATCATTATTCGTGATATCTAAATTTGTGTAGTTCAATTCTATCTCTATCTCTCTCTCTCCAGTTCCAGTATAAATACGTAAAACCGTCATACCATTTGCATCGGTTTTTACGAACCTTCTTATATTCGAAATACCTTCCGTATCGGTGTTTCGTGTTTGTATAGAGGGTGGGGGAGTAGTTTTCTAGTTTTCCTGAGATAGCTAGGAAAAGAGGGGGAGAGACTTAGTCCCAAGCAGCCAAATTGCCGCGCGACCCGGAGTTCACTACTATCGTAGAAGAAACGAAAGATTAATTATTCTAGCTTTCGTGCCTTAGAGAATCGAGAGAAAGAGAAAGAAAAGCGGAGGACGATAAAGAAAAGCAAATACCCCCCATAAGATAGAGAATAAATCCAAAAATATTATATATATATATATCTATTATGAGAGCTTCATAGAAAAAATTCTTATAGAATATATAACGATTCGAATTAAATATGAAGAATGAGCTCTTAATGCAAATATATATATATATATTGAACATGTTTTTTAACATTATCATAATCGTTCTTCTAGTTTAAAGATTGATACCCTTATACGGAAAGCTCTATGGATAATGGTTATTGATTCGATATAGATCTGATATGACTCTGGTACGTATATCTATTTTCATATAACTAGAGATAAGGAGATGATTGAATCTATCTATATATATATGTGTGTACTTTTTGGGCGATTGCGAATATAATAAGAGAAATTGTTATTTCGTTAATTGCTTCCATGATTTGTCACCTCCACGGGACGAGATAGCATAGGATCTTTTCCATCCGATTGTGTAGCAGAGAGCATGTCGTCATCGCGCCGCTTCGGACTGTATACTTTTGTAGCCTTGCTGGTTCAGCTACTGAAACCTGAACATCAATCCCAACCATTACCTTCGATGACAATCCGAGGTGTGCTTCAAACATCAGGCATGGCACGGCATTGAGAACACCATGTCGATTGAGTATCAAGCTGCCAGGGCACAGGCGACGATTTGATGAATGCAACAACTGCCAATCGGAATCTGATGCCACCTTGGAAACACACCAGGTCTTCTCTCTCTCTCTCTCTCTCTCTTGCCATACAAAGTGACGACCTTTCAGCTGAAATCGCACGTCGAGTTCCAGTTTGAGAAGCTTCACGAGACACTGCCCGGGCGACGCCCTCCCGAGATCAGAACCGATGAAGTCTTTGGGTGTCATCAGTCACCTCGGCCATACGTACAAGATGGCCCTCACCGTCTCACCGCGGTGCTGTGGGCTTCCAAGTCTTGGAGTTTGGGACCTGGGGGGAACGAAGCATTCCTTTCTCCCAAAGGCGCAAGGGCAAGATGCCCTCATGGGGGAGCAAGCAAAACTGAAGGACTGGCCGACTGCCCCTTGCAACGGAGAGTTCGATACACCAGTCAACATTGACTTGTTCCTATGTTGATGCAGCAGAAGGGTTGAGGTGTGGGATGCCAAAATCTTTCTTTTCCAGTTTCGTTTTTTTGACGTTCACAATGTCGTCAAACGGCTGCTTTTCGACGCTCATACCGCACAAGGAACCATTTTTGTGCGTAGGACTCCAAATTTACGTTTTGGAGTTTGCGGAGCTTTTCGGGCTCATCATCCGCCAGTGGGGTTCGCAGGTGAGGCCCACTCATTTCAGAATTCACGGCTCGCCCACACCTTTTCGTGTTGGCCACTTCGTGGCTGTGCTACACTCGTTTCAGTGTTCCCTGTTGAGGTTAGGTGAAAACCAAAGATCCCTTCCAGGTTTGGCTTTTCTAGGCTCGGGGTTGCCCATCTTTTCATCTGTTTTGGACTTGCTTGCCAATCATCAGCCCCTTTTGGGTCAGGACATGTGCTATTGCCACGAGTGCGCTTTTGCAGCAGGTTTCTCTCGCCCGGAACGGCCGTCGCAGTGAGACGAGTGCCCTTTTGCGTCCGGGCTTGGGAAGTCGGCCGGGGAAGGTGACAGGCAACAACAACATCTCCCTAAACCCTAAAAGCCACTTCTGGTTGGGCATTGTTTTCAGAAGCTCCAAGCTTGAGCGTTTTGTTCGCGGAGGGTTTCGGGTAGTCGGTCGGTCCCAAGGCAGTGTACGCCCTTTAAACCCAATCTGTGAAGAGTTCAGTGTCGAAGTAATGCAAGCAAGAAGTACGAATAAGAACGAATAGTTTAACGATAACAAACCAGAACAGCCGACCACCGTGCCAATGAGGAAAGGCAACAAATCAAAGCTTAAAATGTGAATGCATATCTATATATATATGTGTATATATATATATATATATATCTGTATATATTAATATTTATATATATGGATGCTGCCCTCCAGAAGGCCTTGTCCGCAAGGGTTTCCATATTGGCGCAGATTGCTTGCCCTGCGATGCATCTCCACCTGGGTAATCGTGCATGCTCTCTGTTTGGTAGCCTTCCTCGTCCAATTCCGCCTTTGTACACAAACCTTACGACATGTATTCTCGTGAGAAGACTTCAGCCCAGTCGCAATTGAGACGTAGTGATCAACGATCAACTTCGTGCGCTTGCCCGAATTCTTTCCTGGGAATGGACTCTTTCCTTGGAAGGGAGTTTTTTCCCTCCTACCTCCGACCTAGCAAGGACCAAGCCCGCATTGCAGGGTAACTCCGAAGCAGCAGTCGAAAAAGCCATTGGAAGGGAGACTTTTAGCATGCGGGGTTTGGGCAGCGTGGCAATACATCATGTGTCAAGCTCGCGACTCTGGAGAACTAGAACGTCACTGTGACCCACTGTTCCAGAGGGATGTAGCTTACAAGCCCTATGAAAATACGGGGGAAGTTGGGGAAACAGCTGCGGTGTGGTGGGTAACCAAGCATGCGAAATTTGTGTTTCGAGCACTTAATCTCCAACTAGGCTTCGGCAGCCTTCAGCAATGGGTGAGATAGGCGCCTTCAGCTTTTCGTGTTGAAGAGCCTGTGCAAGCAGTCTGGGATTTCGTGCTCGCTTCACATGCAAGCGAAAGTAAAGCGTGCAGGGCTCTCCCCCTGCCTGTAGCCAGAATCCCACCTCAGAACAAGTGCAGTGCCTCTCAGGTTCCCTGGATGACGATTTAAAACCTTTTTTTGGCACTCGCACTCGAGAAGCTCAGGCGAGGGTTCGGAAGAGTTGAGAGAGCATGTAGGCACATTGGCCCAGCAGTGCATTAACCCTTAGTTCAGTTGAGAACGCAGTTGAGTTGAAACCCTTGCATCCGCCCTCACGGGAGACGGAGCTTGCGATTCGTGCTGAGGGACGGTAGAAGCAGAAGGCCACGACCCGACACCAGCAAGAAACAGTTAGACTTACACAAAACACAGAAAGAGAAATATTGCCAACAATGTCGTTCGTGCCAAAGAAAGACAACTCATGACCAGCAACGATTTGTTAAGATTCCTGCTTTGTTGGGTTAACTCATATAGTAACAACACAGTCTCGTCCGGGATGGATTAAGCACATCAACCTGGATGGCCCATGATGTCCACCCAAGATTTCATTGAGCTTCTGTTTCGGTGGTGATGGTGGTGGTTCCGAAAGTATCTCCAAACTCAGTGCAGCTGCAGTGTACAGAAGGCATTGAAACCTGAAGGTGAAGCTTGACATTCTCAGGGCAATTCTAGTCCAAGATGCTGCCACGTCCTCCTGCGGCAGCTCTGTCAGACTAGGTAAGTCGGGATCCTGCGCAACTGAAGTCTGAGAGGTGTTTCCACTGCTGGGCTGTGGCACTACGTGCCGCTTGTCAACGCGATCAAGTCATCTCGGGTTCCTCCATTGCAAGAAGGGCGATGAAGTTACCTGGTCCACTTCTTCACGTCATGCGCCCAGTGCCAGCAGTTGCTACTAGGAGCTGTTGGAAAGGCTTTGCACATCGGGATGCCCAGTGATACGAGGCACATGGCCACGTGATCTTGCGTACAAGTGGCAAAGGTTTCTCGTGAGCAGGTAGCCGCACCCTGCGGCAAAAACAGGGTAGGTGTCCTGACCCGTCTTGGTGTTGAACACCTGATCAACTTCTGCTCTCAGAAACCAATGCATGAAGCACAAGAGCTGAGTTCAACCTTTAGAGCAACCGCGAGATGGAGCGTTTCATATGTTTGTCCAGCAAGCAGCTTGAAACATTGAAGTCGTGCCTCATCGATGTTTTTGCCACCAGACTTGGGCTTCTGCGGCTTGGCACCTCTGCGAACGTCGCCAGCATGAACCGAGCGCCTGCAGAGTACACGAAGGGAACAGGCTCGTCGCACGACCAATGGGACACTGTTGGACGGCGCAAGTCCTGCTGAAGAGCTCGTTTGCTTCTGCGTATGCCAACAGCGTATCGAGAAAGATCCAGGAGTCTGTGTCCTTGGATGGGGAGTGGCTGACTGTCAATCTTCCTTCCCGGACATCTGCAATGCTGAATCCAACCGCACTTGGCTGAAAGTGCGGACTTGCCTGAAAAGGGAGTGTAGCACATCAGCATTCACTCACCATAGAACTGGCGACCAAGGCCGGTGAGAAGCTCTGTAGTATGTTGGGCACTCACTTTGCTATCCGACGCGCGGACGTGCGTGCCACGAAGGCTCAACCCCGTGCGTCATGACTTTTCTGCATCCGACCTGCCTCTTGTCAGCTGATTGCTTTAGCCGAGGAGCAGTCTTCAACAGCAGACGAAAGCTGAAGTGTGTCGTGACCTGCTGCAGCCCAGTGACAAGGCTGAGACATTCCATGCCGACATCCGAAAACTTCGGGCTGAGTCTGCGTTGTGTCAGTCTATCTGGTGAAAACTAATAGCCTTTCTAGCTGTGTAACTTCAGGAAAAGCTCTTATGTGTGTGTGTGTGTGTCCAAGCGATTACTAGTATCCAGGCGGCACTTCCGAGCGGAAGGCTTGCTGCGTGCCGAGCCGCAAAGCGGATCGCTTTCCGCACTTTCTCTGCAAGACGTATGTAATCACTGCTGCACCTGCCAGGTTTCAGCATGTGCCTAAAGAGCTGTAGGCTTGTGCTTTCTTGGTTTCACTCGCAAGCCGCTGATCTGTGACCATTGATATGCTTCGGCCCTGCTTTCGATTCTCTGGTTCGTTGTGTTTGCATGTCCCTCATGCTCCTGGAAAGTGAAGCCTCTCCCTCGCTGTGCTATGTCGTGAGACCGTGGGGGGGCATGATTAACTCTGAACTCTTAACCTCGTCGGTGAACCCTCTGGCTTGTGGGAAATGTGGCTGCTGCCTTAAGCCTGCAGTTTGTTCATTCCACATGTACCTGCCTACTCTCGCCTTGCTCGCTTTAAGTTGCTAGCAACAGCGAATGGCTTCACCTTTTCTCGGGTCCAAGGCCTCGACAAGGCGATGATGTCGGACTTGTCCTGAAGACAGCGACGCGATACGCAGCCATTGAAGCCTCACGCTACGCAACTTCGCTACCGAGAACAAGCACGTCAGTCCTTGGTACGGTTCCCAGTGCTATTAGCCGCACTTCCGTTCATGTCCAGCACCTCCTTGGAAATGCATCACCGGTAGCAGCAGCGTGGCAAGTGTTCATGAAACAGCAGCGGTAAGCTTTTCCAGTGCCTCGAAAACTACCTTTGTGTCGCTTGAAACGACTTGAGGATGGAAGGCATGCCAAGATGTTGGCAAGACTCATCATCTCGCAAATGGCGATTCTCCTGCCACGAGTAAGCCACTTCGCTCAAGCCCAAACCGGAACTGACCCACTTGCACACACACACACACACCCACACCCCGATTTTTCAACAGTTAGAAGCCAGAACCAACTAGAAAGCTAATCCCTGTCCGATCCGATAGTAGAGAGACCGGCCAAACACGGGGTGAGCCTTCTCCTCCTCAGTCGCCTCGTCACCCAAGATAAAAAAGTACTTGATCGTGCGCTTGCTCTTGCACCTGTGAGGACAATGGTCTTTCTTCTCAGGCCACGAAAATATACTCATGCTATTTGATATGTAACATTCCCACGAGGTTTTCTGCTCCAAGTCGACCTGTGCCTTGGGGAAGGTCTACTCTTTGAACCCTGTCAGAGACCTTAGTGTCCGGAGGTTGTCTTCCAGAAGAGATTTCTCGAGCATCTTTACAGCGGGACAGGCTCCCAAACGAACATCACAAGATCTGTGCAAACTACCTGTTTGGGATTCTTGTGACAGTCGTGGGAGGCTGCGGCAGCATCGCTGCACCAAAGTTGCAGTAGCTGTATCAGTAGTAGTAGCAGCAGTAGTAGTTGTTGTTGTTGCAGTTGTGGTTGCGGTGGAGGTGGTGGTGGTGGTAGTAGTAATAGTAGTAGTAGCAGGAGGAGTAGTACTCGGTAGTAGTAGTAATAGTAGTAGTAGTAGTAGTGCAGTGTAGTAGTAGTATAAGTAGTATGCCGCGGTTCTCCAGCCCGCCTGCTGCACAAACCAGTTGTGTTGTCGATTTCCCGGACCCATGTTTGTCTGACCTGCAGAGTCAGATTGAATGTTGACGTGCAGAACAGGACTGACTCTTCTGAGCCTTTGAAAATTTTCAGCAAGCTGCCAACACCAGGTGTGGTTTCAGATTTTATCGAGCCATGGTGCTGCTTCCATGCGATTGCGGTCACGGCTGCCACTTGCAGGAATGATTATCATCAGATCGTAATGCCTCGATTGGAGCAAGAGGCGGCAAGACTACTGCACTCGAAGTAAGACACGTGGCACTGAAAGCTACGCTGTAGCCAACGGTATTTGAAGCATGGACACGCCTCTCGACGACGCCTGCTCATGGCCACTGAAAACTCCAAGCGCTGATGCGACTACTTATCTTTGTCTGCCCTGCCAAGTAGTCATGTATAGTCATGCTAATCCTACGGAGTATCGACTGGACTGCGGGGCTCTTGACTACAAGTATCTACAGCTCGGGGTCTGGTAGGCTTCGACAGTTGTCGGGATCTGCGTTGCAAAATGACGATTATTCAACGGACCTGGCCCAGTGAAACAAACCTGCTGCAAGCTTTAAATTACTTTGCAGGTCTGCTGTGTTCTGCACACTGCCATCCAAAATCCTTCGAGTCTCAGAAGATCTCAGAAGTAATGCTTCGAGCTGCGGCTTTTTTGTTTGCGGCGCCAACTGTTGTGCAGCCGGCTGCGGCAAGCTTTGTACCACAGGTTGCAACGAAGGCGGCGACGCTTCTCTCAAGGTTTGCATCGGATCTTCTGCTGCTTGCGATGCCGACGGTGGCGTGGCAGTTGGATCTGCGGCGCTTTTCATGAAGTCTTTCCCTCAGACTCAGCTCTCAGGACAAGCTTTATGCACCCCCAGTCGTGCAAACCTGAGCATAACAAGACTGATCAAGTGCAGCTGCTTGTGACTGAACATTCCCCAATTCCGTAGAGAGCCCGGCGAGTCGAAACGCAGAAAGAAAGTGCATGCAATCGAGCATCAGAACTGCATTGAGGACTCTGACAAGGACGACGACCTGAGATCAGGCTTGCAACGGACACAGTCAAGCGAGTGTTGTGCATAAGTTTCGCTGGACTCATCTGACTATTCGCATCAAGATGCGCCAATCCAGCTGCACGTTCCCAAACCTAGGAACTCACTCCATGTCGACACAGCCCAATTTTGGGGATGCACTTGCGACACTTGTTCCTGTGACCTGTAGCAAAACCACGATCGCCAGGAATAACCAAATCCAGCACCTAAGCACGTCGCAGGAACCGTTGGACCCAAGTGCATGCAACCAGTTTCCAGAGAGTCGCTTCGAAAGCTGGATGCTAGGAAAAGGCGCATCCGACCACTGATGCCTCCACTTCGGGACGACTGCTGCTGATGGGCATGTCCATGTCCTGGAACCGAACAAATGCTCCGAGCCAGAAGACTTCGCTTCAATTCCATTCTCAGCAACTGCTGATGAAAACAGGTCTTTGTTCACTTTCAGAACCCAAAAATGACGTTCAGGCTCGGCTCCTGCACCACCTTGATGCTGGCCACCTGAGGTGGTGTCGTTGTCTGCCCTAACACCGTTGCACTCAGCAACGGGCTACGCAAAACAGCTTCTGTTTTCTAGATTTGCAGGATTACGAAAATCACTTGTGCATCTCGAGATACAGCCGCAAACTCTGCTTACTTCCAGTGCTGTGGAGGGACGTTCCTGGGCCTGCAAGGTGAGAAAAGTCGAATCGTCATCTGCTGCACATGGCGTAGGCATGGGGGTTATGCAATGAGTTGATCTAATCACTGTGCATGCCGCATTGTATGGGTGCAGTGCACGGGTGGTGGCTGAGACCAACATCGGATCCGTCGTGCAACTTGGCGCTCACGCCCAGTGCTTTAGTTTGACAAGGCTGTCCAGCATGGTTACAGGATCTTACATGACTGACATTCACTACATGCTATGTTGGATTCTTTGGTCTGTTGCAGGTTGACCAATGTAACGGCCGCAGTTGGAGCACATGGTTGTGCCTCCGCATAGAAGCTTACAACATTCTCTTGGAGTCTGCTTGCTCTACACTTTGAAGACTCCGCCAAAATTCGGGTTGCCTTCTTGTTGCGCAGAATGCGGGAAACAACGTGCAACAAGCAACCGGGAAACACCATGATGCAACTACAGTATGATACATCACAGCCCGAGACTTTCAATCTGTGAACTGTGTGTTTTGCCGATAGAAGGAATCACATGCAACAGTGTTCAATTCGAGATTTCGCTCAGAAAACTTTACGCCGCACAACTTTTTGCCCCCTCGCACAATCCCATTTCCGTGTAAGAGCGAGGGTGCGGGAATTTCGTCAGAAGGCGGCGACGTGCAGCAAAGGGCCTCATACATCTCACAGACATGCGCAGACTTACGTTTCCTTGAGACTGCATCAACGTTCCTCAGCCCGCATGAGCCCACGGACCAGTTGGTTTCTCTCAAGATTCTTGCCGGGCTCGTGATGCCAGGCTGAGGCAGAGGCTTGCAGCCAACGCATGAAAACGAAGCCATAAGCTGGCGTGACATCGACCCACTCAGAAAGGGAGAATGGAGCACTGCAAAACCACGCTTGGATACACAGACTTTCCTGCAGCCCTGCACTTCCTAGCCTCCACAGCCAAACCAAAGGAAGCCACATCATTTAGCAGCCCTCATGCGCTAAAGTTGATCATATATGAGAACCATGAATCACAGAGCTTTTTCTATCTCGTTCTTATTTAAAAACTTAACCCAATTTATTTCACTATCATTTTGCCCCGCCGGATCCAGGTGACTACGGTCCATCAAGGTGTGCGAATCAAGTGAAACATGCATTGCATGCCACATCAAGAATCCGACAGGGACCCATGTCCAGGGTGGCAGGGTGCGCCTACTCTCAAGTTTCGAACAAAGCATCAACTCACGCAGTGATTTGGAATGAGGACGTGCCCACGGTCACTGAAAAAGTACACCGCTGCTTGGCCACCCTGTGCGCCACCGCAGTCGGACCAATGCCGGGAATCGGTTCAACGAAGCCCACGACTTTTCTCTGGGCCACGTCTGCACAATGCCCACTCACTGGTCTAAACTGGTTGTTTGCTGTGGCTTTGGGCCCAGCTTGAACCAAATAGTACCCACCAACTGTTCCAAACGAGCTTGAGCTTTTGCAATTGACACTGGAAGCCAAGGCCCAAAAACGCCGCCAAAATCGACCAATTAGCGTGTGCACCAGATTCTGCGAGGGGTGCCAACACATGTCGTATGCAACAGGTATCAAGTGCTCGGCCCATAGCCTAGCCCTACCTCATCTTTTGAGCATCTTCTCCCGTACACACAGACACACGGAATCTGTGCACGCGAACAAACATGCAGTGCCGTGCGCTGATCACACGGTGCACTCACTGATGTGCATGCCTGGCTAACAGCTTGGTGCTGAGCGATCCTTGGGATGTGTGCTTCAAACTGGCACGGTGTCCGACTTGGGTGTCGGAGCAGCGGACGGGGGTCTCACCGGCCCTGGTCCCACTGCTGCAGTGGTGCGGCATGGCAGGCAACGGCCAGTGGTTGCACGGCGGTAGCTGCACATCAAGATGTTCAGGCCCTGCAGCCGGAAGAAGCACATCAAAATCAGTAAAGCGATCAGGTTGAAGAAGATGGACTCCTGCGGTATTGCTGATGACTGCTCGATCTGAGGGCAACTTCTACTTCTATCATATGTGCACTTACAAATGCATCAACATCGAAACCCGGGTGCAAAGAGACTCACACCCGTTTTCTGTCCTCGTTTGACGCGTCGCTTCTCGGCCAAATCTCATCCATCCCAAGACTCACCAGGGCATCTCCGCAGGACAAGACCTTGGCCGCATGAAAAGGCACCGAATCCTCAATCAATCAAACGACACGGCGTGACATTAGTAGTCGTGAAATTCACAATGTGGGACTTTAGCTGGGGTTCCCTTATACCCTGGCAACTGATGATCTGCTTGCCGGAAGCACCTTCAGAGTTCACCCTTCGACCGACCCACTAGCAAGTGGTAATTATGCCGAGCATCATACTTAGGGACTTAGCGGACCTCAGGGGTGACCTTACAAACTCATGTAAAGTGCAAAACCGAGGGGAATGCTGGCTGCGCATGTTTGCATCTGCAGCCAAAGGTACGGGGCAAATGCCGCCAGCTGCCATCATCTCGTGCGAGGTGCAGCAGAAATCACAGGGAGAGTTGCCGCACTGGTCCGCTGGGCTTTGGCGCCACACCGCGGGATCGCACGAAGCTTTGGTCTCACAGGTGAACTCATTGACGACCTCACACCCCCC
>BGNK01003146.1:62502-80952 GCA_003297005.1 Symbiodinium sp. clade A Y106 | reverse complement strand
ACAGACATACAGACGACATGAAGAACAAACAGGCAGGGATTGCACACGAAGAGCTCAAAACAGACAGAAAAGCGTGGATCTTTGGGGGGGGGAGTACCATATATATATATATATATATAAAGTATATATGTCTATATGAAGTATATACATATATAGTGTATACATGTATAGTATATATATATATGGTATATCTACATATAGTATGTATATATATATATATATATATATAATATACTACGTCTTTTTTACCATCGTGCACGGACTGCGTGTGATTGTCTTTGGTTTTCCCAAGAAAAACCTACAATACTTCGAGCGAACAGTACGTCACCTTGCGTTTTTCCAGGGAATAAACCGTTTGCCGTACATTTTGGACTTTGCATCTTTTGCTTGGTTTGACCCAAGAGACACACTATTCAGCTTGCATTTTGGACGGATTTGGTGTGATTTTCTTAGTTCCTGTCAGGAAAACTGACACTACCTTGCTGTCGTTGTTGTCGTTGTGGTTGTGGCTGTGGTTAGTTTTGCTGTTGTTGTTGTGGCGGTTGTTGTTGTTGTCGTTGCCGTTGTGATTGCGGTTGTGGTTGTTGTTGTGGCTGTGGTTGTGGCTGTGGTTGAGGTTGAGGTTGAGGTCGAGGTTGTGGTTGTGGTTCTGTTTGCGGTCGTGGTTGTGCCACAGCCACAACCACAACACGCAGTCCGTGCACGATGGTAAAAAAGACGTTGTTGTCCCGACAAAAACCTAAGATAACGTACGTTTTACACGCAAGTTCATGTAGGTCTTCCCGCGGAAAACCAAGGGGAATCACACCAAATCCGTCCAAAATGCAAGAAAAACCGTGTTTTCGCGAGGGAAAATCAAGGACAAATATGTTTTTTCGTTGGAAAACCAAGGAAAATCACGAAAAACTGTGTTTTCCCGAGGGAAAATCAAGGACGAGACTATGTTTTTTCGTAGGAAAACCAAGGAAAATCACGCCAAATCCGTCCAAAACGTAAGGAAACTGCTGTTTTCCCTAGGAAAAACCAAGGAAAAGCAAAAAACATGTTTTTTCGTANAGGAAACTGCTGTTTTCCCTAGGAAAAACCAAGGAAAAGCAAAAAACATGTTTTTTCGTAGGAAAACCAAGGAAAATCACGCCAAATCCGTCCAAAACGTAAGGAAACTGCTGTTTTCCTAGGAAAAACCAAGGAAAAGCAAAAAAAAAAAAAGACCTAAAAAAAACAAAAAAAAATTCACCCGTCAAACGCAGGGCTTCAATGGTGATTCTTTGCCAGCTCGAGTGTCGGACGAATGGTCATGTCGCACTGAAAGGTGCACTGTTCTGGCCCGGCTGCCAGCCCCGGACTCTTCCGGGGCTGTGCATGGCGCGCAGGCCGTGGAGCTGATTTGACAGGAAGTACGGCATCATCGACTTTGCCCCCCGAGGTGACGACGCAGCAGGGTCTGGCGAGTCGAATGGTTTCCAGGCCGGTGCTGGGCACAGAGTGGATAACATGATGCCTGCATGATCCGTCTCATATCATCGTGCAATTTGGACACATGGTGCTGCAATTCATGATGATGCCGCATCCATCCTACGCCAGAACATCACTGCTGGCGCCATCGCACATGAATCCTTGCATGGCGCTCCCACTCTACGGGATTTGGCAGGTTTATCGGGCGCCGACAGGCTGCAGTCAAGGCGGCTGCTGTGCCAGAAGCTGAAGCCTCAGCCGGCCAGAGGTGCACGAACCGAGAAGGCCAGCTCCGCAATGTGAGCATTTTGCCTAACCTTCCAGGCAGAAGCTCCTTTGGTCTCACCAGCGTCCAGTCCATCTGGACTCCATGAGCTCTTAGAGGCACCGAAAATTTTCTCGGAAATTGACAGCTGTGTTTTTGAAGTAACATCCCCGACACACTTGTCAGGTGCACAAAGATAGGCCTCCAAGATGCAGAGTAGAGGCCGCGCACAATGTTGGCTTGGTGTGGTACATCGTGAGTCTCGTGATTGAACACAGGTGGCAACGCATACAGCAAAGAACTGGGGCGGCAGGCACGAAAACGAGGAGTGCTCTGCAACGCAGCATTTGCTTTACGAGAGACTGAGTACAGAGTCCGTCTACCTCGCCCACGCGAGCTGCAAGCTGTGCTGCTGTGTTTATGCTTGGGACTTGCTACCTGCTTCTCCCCATCATGTGCAGTAATCAAAACATCAGCACATATCAGCGTACCGAAGCTCGAAACAGTTTCGACACAACTGCAAGACAGGAGTGGTCGGACGGGCTGCATTTAGTAAGTGCTGTCCTTCAATTCAAGATATCATGAGCAGTTGAGGATCTCTGAAGGAGAAGAGGGAGGAAAGCAATTCAATTCGATTTGACGGCAGGGACGTCAGTGTATCTCTGGCATTTCTGTCCGTAGATCCGCATATGGTGTAAATAAATCCAGGACGGGGCTCACAGCAACATCACCACGCGACATGGCAACCTTCATTGCTAGCAGTCTCAGACTATCCCATAAGCAAGGTCGGTGGCAGGGGGATGCGGGGGGATGGGGGCAGGGAAGGAACTGCGTCAAGGAGGACAGTAGGGGCCGACACGTCCGAATCGCGGATCACAGACTCCACGAGCCCTTCAAGATTCGCTGTTGAAACCTTCCGGATCGCTGTGCAATCAGCAGGATCGATGCATGGCAGTTCACGACTGCCTGAGCGATTCTCGTATTCCGTTTCACACAGCCCGAGGCTTGAAAGAACGGAGCTGAATCAACGGAAGTTTCTCCACCCACCCTGTTTCCGGCATTGCGCAGACCTGCGCCCCAGGTTGGCGTCCTAGACGGTCACGACACAGACTCCGCATCCGACTTGGCCGCATGCCTAGTTGCAATGGTATTCAAAGCCGCGTGCAAAAAGGCAGAAACAGGAATTGACAGCACAGATGTGATTTGCAGGTTGCAAAATTGCTTCCAGTCGCTGTCGGCAGACGGATGAAGGCCGGAAAGCCGTTCCTTGGCAGTTGCGCCCGTCGTGTGCGTAATGGTTAGCATTCGCGTGTCTTATGTGCCATGGTGCCTGTATCATAGCACATGATTGGCTTCTGCCTTATGGCGATAAGGCACTGTCCGATTAGCAAACTGAGGAGTATGCATGATCACTGCAGTATTGTTTGGTAGCGAAAACGTTTAGCGAGATGTACTGCTCTCTCGGATGATTTCCTTAGTATGCAGACACAATGTCTGAAGAAGCAAGTCTTGCACCTTCCTCCTCAGACAGCGTTATTGATTGGTTCCATTCGCAGGATTTTTCTATGTTAAAGTCCTCCTTGCATCTTGCTCAGTGCATATGTTTTAACGCGACAAGCCCCGTGCGATGGAAGCTAGTAGAGACAGACGGAGAAAGATTGCCTGTATGCTTGATACCGAAAGCGTGCAACAGCATCAATGCTGTGATCTTGCGGTCTGCTGCAAAAGGGGTCGCCGGAAAATCAATTAGCATCCTGCACAATAGTTGATGCACAAGAGCTGCACAGGAAAAATCTGGGGCAACAGTGGATGAAAGTCGCTGAAGTAGTTTCTTGAAAGTAGACAGCAAAGTTGATCCGCCCAGGAAGGGGATGCCGGCTGGGGAGGGTTGGATCCACTTTTTGCCCACGTGGTGTTCTGTATGTTTATCTTGTTGCACCACTTTTTCCCACTCTTTCCGTCGAAAGAATGGATGGGACAACCGGTGATTAGCTGGCAATCAACATCAAGCAGGTTCGCGATCATCAGGCACTGAAAGATTGGAGTTCGATGGTCCCCCGAAGTCCGGTGGGCAAGGAACTTGACCTTAAAGTCATGTGCAGCATTGCAGATGTTGCAGTGCCCTGTGGACTCATGGTAAACCTGATGGGCTTGCCAATTCGGTTCCTCAGAGGTGGAGGTTTTGGATAGCCGGCCACCAGCATAGCCGGCTTCTGCATGTTAATAAACACAAACCACTAGAATTCGCGACGGCAATAGACATTGTATTGTACGGGTTGGTGTGAACCTGAAGATATCCTTGCATAGTGCATGGAGCCTCGACAAAACATTACTGGAGTATGGATTCTCATACAAAAGGAACTTGCGTTTTGTTATGGGGCCTCGAACCTGCTTGAAAGTATTTGAAAGTCAGTGCCTGCGAGGATGGTCTTTCAATCAGCCAGGCTGGGACATGCACGTCTTGGGAGAGCCGGTAAGCTGTGCAGCTTTGATCAGTATCATGACGGCTTGAGTGCTTCAGCCTTCCCCAATGCAAAGTGGCCTATGGAGCAAGGCTTACCTGGAAGCAATGGCTGAGATGGAAGACCGACTCAAACGTGAGCATGCAACTGCTGGAACGTATGAAGCTTACTCTGAGATTTTCAGGTCTTCGCAGTCCGCAATACTTCATGAAGAGCAGAACATGCGACGAGCATCACCCATCCGAGCCGCGTCGAGCGTTCGCTTCAATTCTCCTTTCAAGGTGTGTCAACAGCTGCACGATTGCTGCAGGCCGAACACTCAGAGACTGAGAAACAAGTCGACGCAAACCTTCGGCCGACCCGGTCACGAATGTTCTTGGAGGTGATACAGTGATACTCAGACTCGAAGTTCAGAAGTTACTAGTTATCCGCCGTTGCTTGACACCTCTGGGGGCTTCTTGGGCTGGAGCCAAGGCCGGGTCTGGTGCGCCAATCTTGGCGACTGCCGAGCAGCCCTCGTGTTGCTGGAGGCACTGTCACGAAGCAGAAACAAGATCAGTCAAGCACCATCTTGCTACTACAAGTCTTTGTTTGGTGAGAAACCTGAAGTGATCGAGGAATGTCCATGGACGACTCCCTATGGGTGTTGTTGTTTGCCGACCCCTCCCCGCCGGGTCCAAGCATGCCGATTCGCTCTGAACTGTCACGAGGATCTCGTCCCAAGCACACCCGGTCCTTGTGACAGTGGACACTTCCCGACCACGTATCCGACCTGAGCGTATGAAGAATGCAATTGTCAGGAGGAGCACGTTCTTGACAGGCCCGGTTGCAGACCCAAACCCGAACCACACCACACCAGTATCCCAGTTCTCGGTTCGCCGACCCGGACCCCCACCCCCACTGCCCCCAAGCCGAATCGTGCACACATTTCCCATACCAGAGCTCCAAGACCGTCAACTGTCACGAGGATCGCGTCCCAAAGATGCCCGATCCGTATGACAGCACACATTTTTCAAGCACGACTCTCACGTGAGGGCGCCAAAGCCGTCAATGCAAGAGGATCGCGTCCCAAATACGCCCGATCCTGGTGACTGTGGCAAAGACGACTCCGACATGAGGACAGGCCCGATATGGCCCGATCCCCACGACAGTTTAACAGTTAAAGCATTGCAAACTTATGGCAATTGCCCCGAATGCGACAACTGTCACAAAGATCGTGGCTCTACGATCAGCAAACCGATAATCCTGCCAGGCACGTGGGCAGAAGACACCCAACGACCAACCAAAGAAACACTAAGATGAGTGTTAATGATGATTATGATACCGTCATCATCACTATCATCACGAGGGAGTATGCCAAGCACCCCAAGCAGAGCCACACGCGCAGGGGGCAACCACTGCAAGAAAGCCCAAACCCACACCACGCCACAGGCGGGGGGNGGGGGGAGGGGGGGGGGGGCCGGCCGAACCGGGATCATTTGTGCATGCACTGCTTGCTCTGGGCTATTCGAGGCAAGCGCCACGACAAGCGGCGCAGCCAAGGCAATTGAATTGGGCGCATGAAAGTCGAATTTGTGAAGGGGTGCATTGCTTACTTTCCTTAGGTTGCTCAACTCTTGCTGCACCTACTCAAAGTGCTTCATTTGCCGTCATGTGCATTGTGCCGGAGGCTGAAGTCCTCATGTGGCTGTCTCGCGACCACAAGGCTCATCCCAGTTCAAAGTCAATCCTTGCAACCAAGATGCTTTATTATTGAAGTTTCATTGAATGATGCTGGCGACAAAATGTAAGGCCAGCTGCCCGATAGAGCAGAAGCGAATCGAGGCGGTCGGCGGAGCGGCCATCAACTCAGAAGAAGCACGAGCAGATGCCCCATACGATCCCCAGCAAGTTCAGGCAATGTTTAGGAAGTTTAGGATAGACCGGGAATACTCGAAAACAGACCGAATCCGAATCCTCAGGTCATAGACGGAAGAGTCGAGGGCTTGGAACCTTCCAGGACAGGGATGCTCTGGAGCCTTGAGGTGCACGGATCACGGAAAGCCTTGCAATCTTATGTGCTTGAAAGGACCCTTGGCGACTTCGACGTGAAAATGACAGTGAAGCCAGGAGTAATCTCCATCGTACCTGAGGCATTCAGCGCGCATCATCGGAGAGAACGGGTGAGAACGGGCTGCGGTTCTTGTGAGGTGCGAAGTGTGGAGGTTGACGCTGGTCAGATCCTGAGAACAAAGCGACAGCTTCCTGCACACACATGTCTTCATGCCGTCATCATGCTACCAGTGATGAAAGGCTCAAGGTTCAAGCAAAACGAGCAAGGGGACAACTACGGGACTGCTACACGTGCCGCTTAATGTATGCACGCCTTTGTACCTCAACCACGGGTCTGGGGTCACAGTAGTCTCTGCCCTCCGTTAGCTGTGCATGATTCTGGAGGTACTTCTTTCGGCGATTCATGAGGTGAAAACATGTGAAAACGTTGAAGCGGCACTTATGTGGAAGACTGACTGAAAGATGCTCCCAACATACAAGACTTGTCAACTACACACTGTTTCGGATAGGCTTTTCTTGCTAAGGTTCTTGATCCACAATTCTGCGCCCGTTTATGCAAAGCTAGGATAGGAAACAGCGTAGAAGGTGGACACTGTCGGTCCTGCGGTCCTGATGCTTGATCGAATATGGCAGTCTCTGGTTTGACGAGCTCTCAGGTTCCACGGCCAGCGGCCGCCGCGGGATTTTAATGTGTGCTACCGATGGTGTTTGGGACGTGATGACCGGGCAGGACACTGAGGTGCTGGTTGCGTGTTGCGTCGACCACACTTCGAGCCACTTCAATCGGAATCTTGCAATCACACTTGAACCGTGAGCAGTGTCTGTTGTCATATGATGCGGCTGTGTTGCGCCGTGCACTGGCACCAAGGTGAAGGTCAGGTGAAGCCCATGCTGTTGTAGGGTTTTCGAACTCATGTTCTTTAGCTAGTTTGGCTTCAGGCTCAGCAGTGCGTTACAGTGTGAAGTTGTCTACAGACGCGTGTAAGCGAGATTCTCTAAATGCTCCGCATTACCTGCAGGACCTGTGCAAGTTGATACAAGCAAGAAAGGACGGGATGAGTGGCTTTTCAGCCTTCTGCACTAGTAGCTTAGCTGAAGCGCACGATCACTTGCGAGAGTCGGCGAAGAAGCGCGGGATCCTGACCCGGCATTTGGCCCGCCCTTGGGCGCTGCACATCCCTTCCAGCGCTCCTCTCATCTCACCTGGCGAGGACCTGGCTGCTTTCCTGAGCCCCGAAGCGCTATTGGAGGTTGGACATGCCCTGCCAAGAGCTGCATTCCCGGTACAGGCTGAGGAGCAGCTTCAGACTTAATCTCTAATATTGGGTTTGTTCATTCACGAATGCAACCCAGCATTGACCGGATGGAGAATTTCAAGCCCGTAGCCGTCTCTCGTGCCGTGCGTGGGAGTCACGTGAGCATCCCGATCCACCTGGGTTTCAGTCTTGTGGCCTACATTAGCGGTGCAGTAAATGAGAGCGAGAATATCGTGTTTTTTATTGACTTTAAGCCGTTGTACCAGTTCAGAACTTCAGACCAGCAGGAAACTTTTCAAGCAGCATGGAGAAAATGCGGTTGATCTATATCAACTCTGGCAGAATTGTTGTTGGGGAGCGTGGAGTATCTCAAGACTGTCGCCTTGGTGGTGGAAGCTGGTGAAATCTCATAGCTCAATCCCGGTTTTCAGCACAGTTCAGGAAGTGCTTCCCTGCAATTTGCATTCCAATGTTGTTCCGTATGCAGACCGTGGTTGGTGCCGAGCTGAAATTGAATGCACATTTCCGCCACAGTCCCGTGCAACTTCACACTGGGCCCTAAGATATTAAAAACGCGAGTCCAGGAACCTGACAGACCTGCGTGCTCTTGTCCACCCAAATTGTGGTACTATAACCGTCGCTCTTCCTTGTATTCGTGGTGGTCACAAACAGTCACAATCTCAGGCTCGTTTAGGAGGATCACTTCTTCTGCATCTTCATTTTTTGGGCTATCTTGTTTTCGTTGTCTTGCTGGGGCCTACCACGCTTTTGGGTTGTCACTGGGTCATCTGCATCTTTTTGCTTCTGGGTTTGGAGGTTAACTTAAAAACGCAGTAGAAAGTTGCGATTCCGGCTCATCATATGTTTTTAAGCCCACACCTTCATTTGGAGAATTTTGTCTGAATGCGCCCCCTCATTTGGCCATTCCGGTTCATCATCTTAGACACTCCCCCTCATTTGGTGATTCCCGTTCATCATGTATTCTTAAGAAGACACCTCCTCATTTGGCGAACTCGGGTCATCAGAAAACTTAAACGCGCCCCGCCCAATGGGGCGATTCCTGTTCATCCTAAACTGCACGATTCCGGTTCATCATATCTCATCTTAGAAACGCCCCCTCATTTGGCCATTCCGGTTCGTCATATATCTTAAACAGCCCCCCACATTGGGCGATTCCGGTTCATCATATCTCCTAAATACGCACCCTCATTTGGTGATTCACGTGCATCATATGTTCTTAACAACACACCTCCTCATTTGGCGAATTCGGTTCATTATATGTCTTGAACAGGCATAAACAAGGCCCCTCGTTCGGCGATTCGCCCCCCCGGTTAGGCGATGCCGGTTCAGAAAATATTTTAAACACGCCCCCTCATTTGGCGATTCCGCTTCAACTCCGAAGCCTACACAAAGACAAAAGGCAAAAAAGACACTGATAATGCAGACAAAAGAGACACAGATCACCCCCTTACCCTCGTTTGGCTGCGGTCGTCCTTGTTTTCATACGTGCTACAACCTGGACCGAATGTGTTCTTCCAGACTAGAGAGATCTCTGCATCATCGTATGCAAACATCCACACATACAGACGCGATCACTTTGAAGAAACCCTCAGTTTCATCCGGGAAGTATGTATTCAAGAAGCCAACAGCTTTTATATTTCAAAAGTGAGGCTTGAAGGGAGGTCGTGCAGGTATTTGTGCAATAAATGCAAGAGTCTTCTCGGCAGGCACCAAGAAATGGTTTGCAGGCTCTCCACGAACTGGCAGAGGACTTTGCTGCGAGGGCGGGGTTGACACTCGACGCCACAAGAAGCAGAGGCATTGACTGCTTGTTGCCCAGATGTAACACGGTGCAACCTACTGACTGTGGTGTGAGGGGAGCAGTAACTCTTCACATCCCGCACTTTCTCCCGCAGGACATCGTGCAGTTTGCGCTTGCCAAGGGCAGTCGCGATGCCAGACACCTTGATCCAGGGTGATGTGCACGTTCCGGTTTCATCGCTGCTAGGACTAGGATCCGAAGCAACCACGGATCCAAGGATTGCACTTGTCTGGTCGCAATGATAATGGCGCGGCGCTCACAGACAGCTTTGTATGCTGTCCTTGTATGATCCCGTATGAGGTAGCAGATTTGGCCAATGCCTTAGGAGTTAAATATCATATGCATGTTATGTGCATTTGCTTGATCATAGAGCTGTGTAGAAGGACCCCGACTTCTCTGCTGTCTCATTGCAGAAGGTGAGTTTGGCCTAGTTGGAAACCAAATTCCGTGAACCTGAGGTTGCCCGCGACTAGCAGGCCAAGGTCGTCGATGCAACGGAATGTTATGCTACTTTGGTGTGGTGTAATTCCAAAACATGTCGAAGACCACAACTGACAACAGCGTGTTGCTCTGCTCGGTTTCCAGATAGTCTTCATGATTTGTCCATATTTGTGCTGCAGGTGTCAGTCCTGTGCAGCGCTGCGCAGTGCAAGATGATAGTTGCGATCTGTCCTGGATGACATGGTGGCTCCGAAGGTGTTCGTCGCGAATAAAGAGCTGGTCATACGGGGCATCTTTCGACGTGAGCCATTGTGTTAATCTGGGGATCCTTCCATGCTACATAGTCCACATACTGCATGAAGTTCCTCAAAAGTGCCTGCACAACTGTCCAGAAAGCAGTCGCGAACCACGGATCACAGCCTTGTACATTCCACACTATTGTTAAGTCTGCTTCATGTGTCAGGTTTGCAGTTGCAGCTGTCGCATTGAGCAAAAGAGTGCTTTGTGCTGGGCTCTTCGCTCTTGCCCATGTCGTGCTCGTGGAGTAGGCCGCACAGCCGCAGAGTGACACGAATTCACGGTGTCGACTTCTCTTTGGGCGTGTGGCTTTCAGGGCGCTCGCCTGGTCGAGCCCAGCTTGAAGTGAGCAGAGCCATGAAAGATAGCTCCTTCGTCCTTCGTGCTTGCATTCGTGGCACGTCATGCTTCGGAGAATATTTTCAGCCTGGAAGTGCTGACATGATCATTCCCTAGCTTTGGCATTGATTAAGACCGATGGCACGATCGAACCTTGTGGAAATGCTGCTTATGGCAGAGACTCCACCACGAGCCGACAAGCTGACTAATGTGGTGATGATTGCCCGAAACTGGTATGCCTTCGCCTCAGTGACAAGGATGGCTGAGTTCTGAACAACTTAGTGACGCTCGTGGGGCATACGACTGCTTTTGCCGCGAAGAAGGCAGACGGCACCGCGACATGTTCCGCACGAAGCTATCTCTGCTACTCTCTGCTATTTCTCCTATAGAGCTTGAAGCCTGAGACTCTTTTACCCCTAACACAGCTCGACACCTTGCAAATCGTTGTTTGAGAAGTATTTTCGTGATAGTCTAAACCCTAGAACATTCATTCCTCAACCTTACCTGAGACAGAACCTCACCCGAAAACCTCAAAGCCCAGAATTTTCCTAAATCTTTTGGTTCAATCCGGTCTCCCCGACACTTCAAGGTGAACGGTGTGCCGGTGTGCCACGTACCCAGGCACGGCAAGTGCCGATGCTTCGGCGTCAAAGGTTTGCAATGGTGCACCCCCGACCCAAACCTCGCATTGGAATATCACCACTGCAACCCGAACCCCAACAAGCCCTGAATAGCAAAAGGTACAGCATAAAGGCACGTAGGATATCTCTGGTTTAGGACATGGGCAATTTGTGGAACTGACTTTACATCCTTGGGATTCAAGGGTCTGGGGCTTAAGGTTTTGATTCAAGGTTTAGGTTTCAGTGTACAAGTGTCTAAGTAAGTGGTTCGGAAATGTGGAGCTTCGGTAAAAGTGATTCTAGGAGTTTTTTTAAGGTTCAGAGGTTGCGGTGTCTGGAGTTGGAGTGGTTTTTGGCTTGGAGGTTTAAGAGCTCGAGGTTTGCGACTACGGTGTGTAAAGTTTGGGGCTTAGGTTTGTCCTTGTAGTGTTAGACCGGGGTTAAGGACTTCAGACTATGACTTATGATGCTCCTATCGATGGTACAGGAGGTTGGGCCAAGTCCGGCTTGGGAGGCCCTGGCCATCGTGCACTTGTTTCTGCGTTCAACAGTGTACACGACAAATGCTTTGTAAAACTCAGAGTTCAAAGGCTGGTTTTCAGGCCGAGAGTCTGCCTGTCTTGGCTTGTCGCGGAATCAGAGGTGCAGCTTCGGGGGTTTAGAGGTTTTTTAGGCACAGTTCTCTTATTCCCATGCTGGTTTGCGCACCGAATTTCGAGTGCAAGGACTCGTAGAGAGCTTCAGTGCTTGCCAACACCAACTGGGAATTTGGAAAGGTGACCATTGATTGATTGTCCTCCTAATACAGTAAAGCAGATCCCTTGATGTCTCGAGCGCCTGAATTTCTCAGCCCCAACAAGTAGTACACCGTGAAACAAACAACCGAAACCGAAAGCCTGCCAACGTCGGGATTGTGCTTCTGTGGAGCAGCATCAACCCCTGGACCCTAAACCCTGAAGTTTGGAATCCACCCGGGGTAAGCTGTCCCTCGCCCGGCTTGGCATTCAGACCTCGGACTTCCACCGAACGAAAAGACGCGGTCCACAAAGAAGTTACACCTAATCCCAGTGGCCCCCCACTGAAAGAAAGACCCCGATGGCCCTTCGACAAAGAAATAGACCATCCTGGACCCCTAGACTGCCGCAAATTGCCGAGCATCCGAGGAGGTCATCGGGCACCTTGGACGTCACAGCATTTAGGAGTTTAGGATTTAGGCATGTTGGGGTTTGAGATTAAGGTTAGCAACTTAGCACTTTTAGGGTTTCAAAGGAGATCCCAATAGTGTTGGCAGGCTTGAGAGAGAATGGAAGATGGGTCTTGCAGATTCAGGGTTTCGGTGGGATGCCGCGGTTACGTAGGAGATCGAAATCATATCTTTTGCAGGTCTGCATTCACTCCGGAAGCTTTGTCATGCAAACCCGAAATCCTAATCCCGAACCCCGTAGCTCCTGCAACTCAGCAGCTTGCAAACCCTCATGAAGCCTGTACGGGAAGCTCATAAATATTCTCATGTACTCTCATAGAGCCCTGGCAGGCCCCATTTCAAAGCCCTTACTCAAAACGTCAGAAGAGTCCCATACAGAGCCGTTGTACAAACGTTAGTAACATATACTCACAGAACCCCTTAGGCAGCCCGCAAAACTGAACTCCCCAAAAACGCCACGAAGGCAACACCAGCGGCTGTGCCGACGCGACCGAACCGCCGTGCAGAGGCCTTCGGTTTAGGGTTTAGGGAATATCCAAAGCCCTACATAAAGCCTTAACCACTGCAACCAGAACCCCAACAAGCCCTGAATAGCAAAAGGTACAGCATAAAATGCACGTAGGATATCTCTGGTTTAGGACATGGGCAATTCGTGGCTGACTTTGCATCCTTGGGATTGAAGGGTCTGAGGCTTAAGGTTTTAGGGTTGATTCAAGGTTTAGGTTTCAGTGTACAAGTGTATAGGTAAGTGGTTCGGAAATGTGGAGCTTCGGTAAAAGTGGTTCTAGGAGTTTTTTAAGGTTCAGAGGTTGCGGTGTCTGGAGCTGGAGTGGTTTTTGGCTTGGAGGTTTAAGAGCTCGAGGTTTATGACTACGGTGTGTAAAGTTTGGGGCTTAGGTTTGTCCTTGTAGTGTTGGACCGGGGTTAAGGACTTCAGAAAATGACTTATGTTGCATTCCGAAGTGTCTGGGGTTTCAAGGCTTGGGGTTTTGGCCTTTGCGGTTTTAGGTATTAGCATTTCGGGCTTTGGGTTTGGGTTGTCCTTGAGCGCTCTTACCCCTGTAGTGATCGGCACTGCTCACTTTACCAACCCCGCGTACGAAGTCAAAAGAGCATCCAAAGAGGGTCTGGGGGTTGTGCGACCCCTGTAGAATTCTTGCAGAACCCTTGTGCCAACACTCATGAGCCACCTGTAAGTAGATTACAGACACTTTCGTAGAGCCAAGCAAAACACCTCTAAGACCTACCTTGTCAGGGCTATTTTGAACCCGGCCTAAACGGGTGGGTTCTGCAAGGGTAGTGTGAGAATCCTCAACGACATGCCCTCACAGGTCCGGAAGAATCGGGGAGGGGGATTGATTAATCAAGGCTTTATTTAACGTTGAACTATTGAATACAATAAGTTAGTTACTAAGGGATTTGATAAAGGAGCTTGAGGACAATGTAGGAGCTCGGCTATTGAACAGGAGTGCTGGCAAGGAAACGGATTTAGGATACAGTATCTCTGAACACAACCCAGCTTGAATCGGAGACATGCCCATCAGTCGTATCCTACCAGACATCGTAGAACGTTTTTAATAGGCATGGGCAAACGCATCCCCAAACCCTAGCCCCATTCATCCTGCAGCTAAGCCCCGGCATTAAGTACTCAAGCTGCAAGACCGAAGCTCCAAATTCCGCCCAATACCCTAGACCTAAACCCATAGGATAGAGCAGTTTCGTCTGTCGAGCCTACATCGAAGCTATTTCTACTCTATGCAACGGACCAAACAAGCCGCGCAAGGGCTTCTTGCACAGTGGCTGCCGCGGGTTTTGAGCCTTCAGCTTCTGCAGCTTCCAGGGCTCATTAGACATTATTCATCAATGGAACCGAGTTTCGCGTGGCAGTGGATCGGAAGGGCTCACGCTTTTTAACAAAGCTTGTGGCAGCCTGACTGGGAGCTACGGCAGATCTGAAGGCTCAGGGAAAAGTGATGCAGCCTGATCCGGCTTCGCCCCACATCCAACGCAAGCAAGCGTTAGAACTGCACTCCTCCAATACTTAGATTCAGTTTTCACAGGCCTAAGCTCCCATCCTAAGCCTGCTACTGTAAAAAATCAAACTGCCGTGACAGCCCAATACCCAGTTATCCCAAAACGCTTTGTTTGCAGTCTTTATGCATCCTCAAAAAACTTGCAGGACCCGAACAAACTGTCTGAAGTCATAGCCTTGCAGCTTCAACCCTGAAACCAAACATGAAAGTCGAATAAACCAAGGCAGGTGGAAATCCAGCTTTCTTTGATGCCTGCTGAGTAGTGCATACGGCGCCTTGTTTGCAGGCCCTGCCCTCGGAGTCAAGTACGCTTTGGTCTCGGACTGTTGGGGTTGTTGTGAAGGTGCTGTAATTTTCTCAGTAATTATCACTAGGACCCTTCGAGTTTAGGGTGAGAGTATGGCTTCGGAAACTAAGGGACCCTAGTATGATAATCCCTTAGCAGCAGGATTTGCTGTACAAGCAAGTGCTGTAAATGGAAGCCATCGTATGGGAGCGTCGGGAAATATACAATACCTTACTAAAACACCAGCCCCCCTGAGCAGGTAGCTTCAGCCGTTGTGGTTGCAACATCCGAAGACAAGTTAAGCCTTGTTTGGCCACTCAACTGTCAACGAGAGGAATATGGAGATGAGTGTAGTATGAACTGGGTATGAGTAATCAGTAGTAGCATCCTCCTACAGTCCATGTAAAACTATATTGCAGCATACCACCAAACCCTGTTCGAGCGACTCATACCCGTATCTTGGACGGGAAAGATTCAGGTCGGGGTAGGTTAGAGACCTTGATATGGAGCCTACATCGTATGACTTTTCTGTTTTCATATCATAAGCAGCTCGAAATGGACCCCGAACTACAAACCTCCGTTCGGGAGCAGAGCTGACGGAGTACATTTGCAGGCCTGAATAGTTAGCCACATCGACCCGCTGTGTTCCAGGATCAATATAAAGCATAAGCTCCCAAAGCCCTGGTCTAATTCTAAGCACGTCAATATCAAACCCTATGGCCTACGCATCCTCAACCCCAGACCTTCAAGCCTTAGAACCAGATTTCCTAAAGAAGACCCCAACCCTATCCCCGCCTGATTGTAAAGGTGAGCGTTGGCTTCGATGTGTCGTTCTTCACCTCCTGTATGTTTTCCGCGGGTCTCAGTAATGTTGGTACGATTATTTCTGCGCGTAAGTTTCTGACAATGTGCGCAAGACTGGAAGGCTGTGTGGGTTGGCAATATAGGTGATTCAAGTGATTCTCGGAGTGATTCGCACTGTGCAGCATTGGAAACTGGGCGCAGAAAGGGCATTTAAGTGCAGGATGTTTTTGAATACTTGGGCTGTCCTCGCATTAGTCACGTCGAATACCGGAAATCTTGGAATATAGAGAACAGGACAGCTGTTCGGATTCTTCTATAGGAAGCATGTGAATATGTGGAGAGTCTGGAGCATCAACCTCGGAAAGCTTTGGAAATTGATTGCCTTACTTAATTCATGGTCTTCAAGTATTGGGATGTTGTAATGCTGGGAAGACTTGTTTGAGCAGCCCTAGTTCCAACACTGCTCTTCTGCGTCAGAAGTGCAGAAACTTGTGTCCTTCGGTTTTCTGCGACTTAGAATCATCGCCCACTGTCTTTATCATGCGCGATCGCTTGATCGTCATTGATTGACCATGTCGTCGAGGCAGATGACGAGTACTCGAAAATCCAGCTGCATGGGCCCCAGATTGCGTGCTGCAGCTTCAGGTTTCATGTAGTGTTCATGATTCGAGGGCAACAACGGAACCTACCCTGATTAGTCCTTTCGGTGAATCCTCTGTATCTGTTTAATGTGATCCACGTTGAAAGCCCTGTCATTTACCTGAGCCACTCAGATGACTTAGCATAAGAAAACATGCGTAAGGTAACAGAAGATGGACAACATGAGACAACATAGGCTAACAGTACCTCAGATAGTGTAAGATGATCTAAAGTCAGATAAAATTGCATGAATCTTGCAAAGCAACATAAAGCAAGGTAGCATGTCAGATAAGGTAGGTAACGCTGCAACAGCAGCGACTCGTACGATCTGCTACCAATGAGAGGATTTATTTAGGTTTAGAAAGGGTTGCGGCACTCCCAAGATGAGCATCTGTGAAAGGGATCTTTTGGGATCGTTTGAGATCCGTGGGTTTGGGGGTTTTGGATTTTGATGTTTTAGGGTTCCACTGTGGCGTTGGGGGATTTTGGGTTTTTGGATAGAAGTAGGGTATTTGGTGGGTCGCAAGGTGCGCCCTTAAGCTCCAGTCGGTTTGCAAAGTAAAGGCGCAGCTGAGTTGATTCTACTTTTTGTGATTTCAGGGCATTAGGTTTCGGGTTTTGCCGTTAGGGTTAGGGGGTTAGGGCTTTTTGGATATGGGCAGGTTTGGGGTTGAGAGTTGGGAATCGGTTTTGTTTGGTTCTGGGCTTCGGGCGGTCAGGGCTTTGTTTTGCATAAAAGTTTTAGACTGTTATGGAGTCTTGGTTTGCTGCTGCTGTGGTGCATGGATGTTAGGCTTTCATGGCGGGAGGAAGTGATTGGATCAATAGCGAGTTGATGGACTGTTTCTGCCTGGCTTGTTGGTGCATCGTGCTTGATTGATTGCCTGCTTGGGATGTCGGAGCGGGTTGGTGGGCGGGTGATCTTCTGTGCGCGGGCACTTGGCGAAGAGGATTCGGCGCCAGACACTCTCAGTTAACCACTCGTCCTCTCATGATCCGGCACGAAAGGCAGCTCAGCTGGCCCCGTGTCGGTAACCACTCCGAATACTGGATTGTGGGAGATGGGTGGGGCTGGACCTCGCGGTTGGCCGTGCAGGAGGGCTCATCCAAAGACCCGGTGATGCTAGTGTGGACCTCTTTCTTGGCAGCGCCCTTTGGGGAAGCAATTCCATGGCCGACCCTCCTGGGGGAGCCCCCTGGTTTGGCTTCCATGGCCCGTCCATGATCGAGAGTGCCGAGAGGCCGGACACACGACCCGGAACCGGCGAGGAAGAGTGAGACTCACGGCGAGTGAGCTTGGTCTACCCTTCTGGAGTGTTATGGGCTGCTCTCCTCCGAGTCTGGTGCCGGCCACGGAGGGTGTTGTTGCTATGTCGGGCAGGGCTTGCATGGATGCTTTTGGTGGTGACGGGGTTGGTTGTTGGTTGGTTGGTTGGTTGTTGGTTGTGGTCACTGTTGTTGTTTCTCTGCTTCTGTCGCTGCTCTTGTTTGTTCGTTTTGTTCATGCTACTGTTTTTGTTATTGTCATCATGGTGGTTGTTGCTGCTGCTGCTGTCATTGTTGTTGTCGTCGTCTTCTCGTGGTTGCTGGTGTTGGTGCTGTTGCTGCTATTGTTGTGGTTGGTTGCTGCTGCTGTTGTTGGTTTGGCACGTTGGTTGGTTGTTGTGGGTTGAGGGTTCAGGGTTCAGGGGTCAGGGGTCAGGGGTCAGGGGCTCAGGGGCTCAGGGGCTCAGGGGCTCAGGGCTCAGGGTCTAGGGTCTAGGGTAGGGTCTAGGGTCCAGGGTCCAGATTCCAGGGTCAGGTGTAGGGTTAGGTTTAGGGTTAGGGTTTATTTATAGTTAGGGGTTTATTAGGGGTTTAGGGGTGTAGCATTGGTCTGCTGAACGCTTTGTGTGCAGAAATGCCCACCCCAAGACCACCCAAATACTACTCACAGCGAGGCAAACCATCCAGCCAGTCGAACCATATGCGGCCAAGCCAAAGGGCCAACATTACACCAAGAGCAAAGCCCTGTCACTGCTTTGCCGATCTTTGGTGAAGGGTTCGGGGTCCCGCCGCCTCGATTTAGGGTTAGGGTTTATAGAAATTGTATAGGGTTTGGGTCCGGGGTTTTGAGCGAAACGTTTTGAGCGAAACGTTTTGAGCGAAACGTTTTGTTTTTTGCTTTCATAGTTTGATTTTGGGAGTCGGCTGGGCTGGGGTCGGGCTGGCTGGGGTTGGGGCTGGTTCTGGAACNAGCTTCCTGTCAGGCACCCAAGTTCAGAAGACGGCCAACTGACGACTGGAACTGCTCCTTGGTTTGCTTCGTGCTGCAGGTCCTCTTGTAAACAAAAGAGCTTCGGCGGGAGAAAAACAATGAGGCACAGTCGGCGCGCCATCCGCTAGTTTCGCAACACCAGGAGTGACCCAAGTATTGCTCCTTCCACCGCGCGGACTGGTGGAAACCCTACCGCTTACCTCGTTGCTGTCTTGTGC
>BGNK01003146.1:3265-62430 GCA_003297005.1 Symbiodinium sp. clade A Y106 | reverse complement strand
GCTCAGTCGGGCGGACAACCTTTACGCTTCAGGAAAGGAGCCTGTTGCGAGCCTCTAGAGTTTGCACCCCTGGCCTGGTTAGCACAGCTACACTGCCTTCTGTGATCCGTGGCGGCTACGATAACAACAAGAACAACAACATCAACATCGACCACGACCGCGATCACCACCACCACCACCAACACCACCACCACCACCTCCAAAACGCAAGAAGCAGCATCAAGGAACTGAAACGCAGTTTGTCAACCGTCCTAGCAATGATCTTCCACACCGATCAGACACCATCGTCAGACCGCTTCTAGTGCATCGCGTAGTGCCCTTGTGAGTCACAGCAGACAGCTTAGGAGCTGTGGCGATGGGCAGAGCCCACCGGTTTCGCGGCCCTGGCTCTAGGCGGTGCCAGCAATGCAGCCGCGGCGGTGCAAAGCGGGGTTCTGCGCACTGGAACGCATATCTGTCGGTTATTACTTGTTGGATTTGTTGGCTTCTCACGGTGTGTTAATTGGTCTTGGCAGCCTGTATTCCTCAGGCTTGGAGCTCGAGTGTCCCACGTCATATCTGTCGGGTCATATCGGAACTTCAAAGCCCTGACTACTATGCAGATGGAGATGCCCGGCATGCACAGCTTGCTTTCTAAAACGTACTTGGAGGTGTGGTGTACACTAAATAATGACAGCAGATGCTGTTTTTTTTCTCTGAGCAGCAGGCGTCTAAGGAGCCAGAAATGAACATTCACGAGCGAGACTCCCAGCCTGAGTCCCTTGGAGAACCCGCCACCTTAGTCATTGACCGACTGGACTGAGCGCGCCACTCCGTCTGCTCACACAAGGGTCTAGGCTGAAGGGTTTGCGGATTTAGGTGAGTGACCGAGTGAGTGACCGCGTCCATCGGAGATTCAACCACAATCAAACAAGAAACTGCAACTCCACACACGCACACACGCACACACAGACACACACACAGACACAGACACAGACACAGAGACACAGAGACACAGAGACACAGAGACACAGAGACACAGAGACACAGAGACACAGAGACACAGAGACACAGAGACACAGAGACACAGAGACACANCACACAGAGACACACAGAGACACACAGAGACACACAGAGACACACAGAGACACACAGAGACACACAGAGACACACAGAGACACACAGAGACACACAGAGACACACAGAGACACACAGAGGCACAGAGACACACAGAGGCACAGAGACACACAGAGGCACAGAGACACACAGAGGCACAGAGACACACAGAGGCACAGAGACACACAGAGGCACACAGACACACAGACACACAGACACACAGACACACAGACACACAGACACAGAGACACACAGACACAGAGACACACAGACACAGAGACACACAGACACAGTCTGTGTGTCTGTGTCAGACACACAGACACACAGACACACAGACACAGAGACACACAGACACAGAGACACACAGACACAGAGACACACAGACACAGAGACACACAGACACAGAGACACAGAGACACAGAGACACAGACACGGAGACACAGACACAGAGACACAGACACAGAGACACACACACAGAGACACACACACAGAGACACACACACAGAGACACACACACAGAGACACACACAGAGACACACACAGAGACACACACAGAGACACACACAGAGACACACACAGAGACACACACAGAGACACACACAGAGACACACACAGAGACACACACAGAGACACACACAGAGACACACACAGAGACACACACAGAGACACACACAGAGACACACACAGAGACACACACACACACACAGAGCCCTGGTGCGTAAACTAATTACGCTAACGTAGAAGCCTTTGGGGTGAGGAGGTTCATGTCCAGGCTATGTAATGCATCGTAATGCGATGTGTGCCACCACAGCATGAAAGAACTTGATGCGGTGGAACCCAACCCACAAGTTCAAAAAAAATAATACTTCGGATACATGTAGTTTTCAATGCAGCTTCCAGTATGCATGCGCATGGATACCTGCTTTCGGCTACCTTTTTGTGATCTTGACTGCGTGGTTTGCCTCCAGCGTTGCATTTCCTCAGGAACGGCCACGCAGATATTCAGCTTCAATACTTTCAAATGTCCGATTGGCTTCGGCCAGACGAGAAGCTGGACCTGACCGGCGCTCAGTAGAGACAGCAGGTGTTTTGTCGATTTCGTCTTGTAGGTTCGCCAGAACCACAAAATCCAAGGAGACATGACTTGGCCGAGCCTCTTCAGGCTGGCAAGAGTTGCAGCATCACAGCACGAAGCTGCGCTTGAGTTCAGTGTGTCTTGGACACACGGATACACAGGGGGGTTGCTGATGATGGGATGATGTTCACGTGATTGAATACCATGTTTGAAGAGAAGCCTCGCGCACCACGTGTGTGCAAAACCATGACGAGAGTAATACTGGCCAGCAACCTTTCAGAACAGGCAGTGAAGTGACTCGCATCACTGAAACGGCCGCTTAAGGGTTTGAAGAGGCTTTGCAGGCCGCTGTGCAACCTGCAGAAGCAGTCGGTGACCGGGTGGTGCTCGTGCACTGTGACCAGGCTCGGGTGGGAAGCAGCCAGTCGTCTGACGGGTACGCAGGCAGATGTGTGCAAGTCATAGTCTGCGAGGGCCACAACCGCTCGCCGACTCTCGCCCTGGCTTTCTTCGTTTGCAACGGCCACACACTCCGTCAGGCAGGGATCCAAGTGTCTGCAAGGACAGAGCCGAGGCTCGAGCATGTGCGCATCATATGCATGAAACAACTTTGATACAACAGCTTTCCGAGCAAATTGCGTTGTCGGCCCTAAACATTTGTTGCGTGCAGGATTCGCAAAATTGTATCTGAGGGTCAGTGCATTCTGGGTTCGAAGGCGTGGCTGTCTGAGACACTTCGCATGGTCGGGATATGTTGACATTAAACAGCAGATCTTGCTTGGACATCATTCTGGTGGGTGCCAACATCACTACCCCCTTATCCTTGAAATATTGAGGGGGGGTCACATGTTGAAATATTTCAGGTTTATTTCAGGGGTCTGGGTCTGCTCCGGATGTCCAGAGCGTTCTGAAATATTTCAGGTCCCACCTCAGATCGGCGCCGAAGACTGCCTCGAAAGTGCCAATAGCAATCACAAGCATCCTAAAAAACGCAGCCCGATCCTCCTGCTGGGGCCGCATCGGGCGGATACGGGAGCAGGCATGAGCATCAGAAAGCTGGCAGGGTTTAGTATAGGCGAACCATCGGCATGCCCCCGCCCCATGCCGCCCCGCTAAGCAGAACGCTACTGGGGCAGTGTAAGGATCGCTGGGATGGGCAGAAAAAGGGAAGAAAATGTGCTAGTCTGTGCACCTCACTCCGTAGCCATGGAAAGTCCTCACTGTCTGGGTGGTGTTGTGCTTAGCGGGCGGGATGGGGCGGGGTGCACAAACCATATACCTCAATACCACACACTTACGCACACAGTGACAAACGCAGTGAAGGTCTGGAAGTGCGGGGAGCGCTCTAGGGTTCACGTGCGAAGCGTGCCAGCAAGAGAAATAGGAGCCCGATGTCACATCCAAACGACCCGGTGAAATTTCACAGATGTCCTCCCCCCCCACATTAGAACAATTTCAAGCCATGCGGGTGAAATATTTCAGGCCTGGGAGAGGGGGGTGGGGGATGTCACACACCCACATATATATTTATGCTATATATACGCACACACACACACACTCTTACTTGTATTGTTTGGGATTAATCTCTTTTCTTCAAAATCAGGTGAGATGAACCCAGCCGAATGATCATCCATAATGAGGGCCTGTAGGGCCTCCTGCAACGTAGAACAGTAGTCAGAAGTTCAGAGGCCTACTGCCGGCTCCTCCGAGCTCGAATGGACGTCGATCCATTGCCGCTCAGCAGACAGAGGGCTTCGTGAGACCCATGGCATCGCTTGGCCCTGGGGTTGTTCCGTGCCTGAATCCGAAGCTACTACGAAATTTGCATCGATGGTAGAAATTTATTCTTGGTGTGGAACGGCTGGGATGCAGTCGCAGCTGCCAAGACTGTGACGTAAGTTGCGCCTAAACCCAAGCCCCGAAGAGTAGACACCCCTCGAAACCCCAAACCCTACTCGATTAGCTGGTTCCGGCAGAAGGCCGTCTGGACTCTCGATTGGCATATTCAGGGAGGCCCGCCACGGCATGCTCGTCCGGTGACAGTGTTTGGATATCAAGGCTCTTGACGGGCCGGGCCCCGGCACACAGACAGAGGAGGCCCCTGAAAGAGCTTCTCTAGGTCTGGAGCTCCTCCGCCACACAGCGTCTTGTGAGCCGGTGCTTCGATTGAAAGACGCAACGTTGCCGGCTCACGCCCTTTTGCTAGGCCACACCTTAACTGGGTTTTCAGACAAGCTCTGCGGATGTCTGCGGCCCTGCTCAAGCGTGAGCCATCGAGACCAAACCCCTGAAGACCACCCTCTGTCACATGCACAATGGCACGACGGAGCGGCCATACACGAGGCAGCGGCCTTATGCCACCACTTGCATTCTCGGACCTGGGGATCGGGACCTGCTCCCACGCCTTGGCTCCAAGCACCCCCATTGTTCCAGCCGCAGTCCGCCTCACATTTGTGTCAGTCAGCAGACACGCCTGTGATCGAACCCTTGTTAAAGCTTCCACTGTGTCACAGGGTGAAACTTTGGTCAGGTCCTTTCGCTGAAAGTGCAGGGTTCTTCCCGGATTCTTCCCCAATCGCGGGCCTCTATCTCGTCTCTCCTCCATTGTGTGCTTTCGGCAAGTGCCACTTGTGCTCTGCGCCGCTGCGCCGAGCCAAGGCCGCCCTACAGGCGAGGCCTTGAGCAACTTGAAGTCGAGCTGCGCGGCGAGTCTTGGATGATTTCACGTGCGCTGAGTCACACCGAGCGCCCCCTGAGCCCGCGGCTTCGCCGTGCTTTTTTGGGGTGAGGAGCGCGGTAACAGCGTTTCGGAGCACGACATCTTTGCCTTGCACGTGACGCAATTGCTTCTTGGTCCTAAAGCCAGGAGAGTTGCCAGCGATCTGCTTGTGCACAGACTCAGGATGAGCCTTCCCAATCTTCACGAGCTCGCAGAAACTTGTGGCACGCTTATGTGCATCATGTGTGCACCTGTTCGCACACAGCAACTTGTATCCTACATTCTTTGCAGTGTTCAGGCCCGCCGCCACCGCCCCCTCCGGGGCCAGTGGAGACAATGCGGTCAGACGATGAGAGGGAGGTGCCCTGTTTGGCTCACCTTGCAGTCCACCGAGCTGGTCATGACGGAACAGGAAGTGGACGAGATGTCCGAGGCCTCCCACGCCTTCGAAGTGGCCCTTGCCGTCCCCTGTCTGAATTTGCTATCGAAGTTGCAACAAGTTCAGGCAGCGCTGAAGCTTGTCTAAGGTCCGCCGCAGCGCCATTGCCACGCTTTTGGCGGAGCAACCCGCGGAAGAAATTGAGTGCACTCATGGGCAGAGGCAAACTAAAATGCATGTGCCGGCACTTGGCAAGCAAGCATCCTGATTGTGCAGCCAATAGACAAGCGCAAATGAAACAGCTCTTTAGCGCAAGAAGCACCGAAACCCCACCGTACTGAAGTACACCATTTGTTCAGCACTGCACGCGTGAGGGAGGACACAGTCCTGCCGAAGAGTTAGTGAAGAACGAAAGCAACTGCCAAAGAACATTGAGCTGCAACGACTTGCAACTTGTTGCAATTAGCACGCGCCTTTGTGACCATGAGTGCTGCCTCGTGCAGAGCGACTTTGCTGTCGTGGCGGCGTCGCATTTTCAGGCGGAGGGCCTTCAGAGTGCAGCACAGCGTGAAGGTCGGTGGGACGAGTGCTTTTCAAGGAGACGCCGCGAGCAAGCGCACACTTCTCGTGGATGCAGGCCTGCACCTCTGATCACTCAGTACCGCAGTCTTCTGTGGCATCACATGCTTCTACAGACAATCGGAGACAGAGAAGAGCCTTAGAGCCTTGTTTCTTGCCGCTGCCGCTGTTCGGTTCAACTTTCGCAGGTGGTGCCACTGAATTGTTTTCGTGTGAGGCTTGGCCGGCAGGCTCTCTCAAAGAGAGGCCAAGGCCACATCCTCTCTTAAACAAAACTGTCAGGAAGCCTCGGGAACAAGTTGCTTGTCTTTTGCCGGCTGCCCCAATGCTCAGCCCAACCTTTCGTATCCTTTCGTATGATGTAAGACTACATGTAGCTCTTTCATCAGAGATGCGAGAAGGCGCTTCGAAGCCCGGAAAGGGTTTGATTAGGCTCGTGGCTTGCCGCCATGTCAAAGATGACGTGCCTATCTTCTACAGTTCTTCTGTACATGCTGGTGAGAGTCTGTGGCGTGCCAGATGTGCGCCCTGGCCTGCACAGCCTTTGCACCCAGGTCCATGGAATGATAAGAGGCAACATGTCGATTGCAGCCCTGCGCCGAAAGTGGTCGTGCTTCTAGTGGCTTGTGTCTGCCCGAGGTCCTTTGCTGATGCTTGGCTGAACCCACGCTGCTCTGAATTCTGGGCAAGTGCATCACCACCAGGCGGAACTGGCCTCCTGAAAGGTGGTGGCAACTGGCCTCAGATCAGTTCGCAATTTCATAGTCATGGGCGTGTCAAGGATGGGTGCCTCGGTGACACTTGTGCGGCGGCGACGGCCCTCATGCAGGCTTCAAGAGCACATTGCTTTCCCATTCGGGATGTTGACCGTTGCGGCACAGGTTCGGGTGGCCCAGCGCAGTCCCAAGACCGACGCTGGGCAGACGTTCAGTAAGATTCCGATGCTAGATCACCCCCTGTGGCTACTCGCAAGTGTTATGCAACGATCCAGTGCCGCACTGCCGAGCTTTATTCACAGCATCCTTTTGTCGAAGCAGGAGGTACTAACAGAGGATGTCGTTTCCTTCATGGTTCATGCTCTGTGCGTCTTCGTGCTTTCACATCTATTGCATGACGTAGCGGCCGTTTAACGGCCCGCCTTCTTATTTTTTGTTGATTTGGGTTCTTTTTGGGCTTAATGTTTACGATTTCCTTTTTTTATGCTCCTGCCGCTGCCTGCTCGGTCTTGCATGCTTCATGACGGTTTCGGAGCTTAGCATCCCCTGAACTTGTGAAAGAATCCGATTCAAACACCCGCGTGTTTGCCCCCCCTGATGATCGGACATCGTAGGGGTGCACAACAGTCGGCATGCAGCATATAGGGTTGAAGGGCAGGAGGTCGGAGTGATGTTTTTTTTCACGTTTACGTATCCATCGTCGTCTGATCATGAATCAATCTGTCTGCCTCTCTGTCTGTGTTGGTCTGTTTGTCGGTGTTTCTGCCGGTCTGCCTGTCTGATCCTGTCTGCCTGTCTGCCTGGCTGTCTGTCGGTCTTTGTGTCCGTCCCGTCCGTGCGTCTGTCTCTGTGTGTGTGTCCTGTCCTGTCCTGTCCTCTTTCTGTCTTCCTTCCTCCTGGTTGATCTAGCTCTCACATATCTGCGCTGTCACGATCTCGTCAACGTGACAGGGTCTGCAAGCCGCCATGAGAAGTTTGGCACAGGATAGCCTTGTGCGCAGCGTCAGCAACAAGACCGGAAATGTGCAACCATCGCAGAGCGAATCAGCCCGTCAGATTGTGCTCCTCGCCACGGCAATTCAGCAAGTTTTGAGGCACTTCTTCATTTCCAATGTCTGCTCTGTCATCGCGATGCATTGGCTTGTAGCCTCGGCTTGACATGTATGCGGCGGTAGTTGCTGTTCGTTGGCTCAGGTTCCTGCACATTCCGAAGACCGCGGGCACTTCCTTCTTTGCAGACGCGATGTTCATGATTCCATCCAACATGTCATTTCTCGACAATGGCGAAGCCCGTCTGAACTTGGCGCAAACAGCAAGTTCTGGAGTGTGCAACGCTTGAATTTCTAATGCAGCACATGCAGAAGAAGGAATGGTTTTAGCGCAGTGGGTTCTCCTTTGACAGCCGATGCTTGTTGTCGACTCTGAAACCTCGAGTGTCTCTGGAACGGCAGAACAGCGGTGATCTGCCGAAGTGTCTTAAAGTCGTTGGAGAAAGCAGGCCTGAGAGCCTCCGGTCTTGGACATGCTTTGCCCGGGTTGCTCTGTCATTTCAAGGAGCTTTCCTTGCTGGGCAACCTGGCGCAGAATATGTAGACACGACTGCCTGCATGTAACGTCCTTACCGTGGCTATCAGTTGAAGATAAAGGCACCCCACACGTGCAGAACGAGACTCGCGTGGTGTCACTCAGCTGACATGGCATGCTCTGGATCAGTGAAAGTTTTTCTTTCTGCATGTGCCGGCTTCTGCCAACGCACATGATCGCACAAGTGCAAAAGCTGCACCGAATTGACTCGATTGTGCATCTTGCTGCAGACATGAGGATGATCCGGAGCCCACTGGACCATGTTCTGCACAAGCCTCAGTTGGGAACGAACGGTGCCGTGGCCGGTGCAGTTACTCTGCACAGTGGAAGTGCCAGCCCTCCACACATGAAACACCTCTTTGGTGCATGCTTGTTCTTTCAGGATGCTGCACTCAGGTCGCAATTTTTGGAGTGCAAATTTGACTGGTGGGGTAAGCGCGTCACAGCCGGCACGGACTTCCCTTTCAAACCAGGCAGTGAGAGACTTGTTTGTGCGACCAGTCTTTCCTTTCTTCTGAGTTGCCACAGCTGAAGAGTTCAAAAAGCCGATGGAATACTAGCAACAGACATTGTACCAGCGGAATGCAGTAGTGTTTCAAGAGATGTAGTTTTGAAGTGCTCTGGTCGGGCAAGTGTCTGCGGTCAGAGCGGTCTGCATGCTTTCGAGGTCGCATTGCCTTGTCACTACAGACCATATTATGTAGAGCTATTCCGGAAGCTGAACTTGTGGGCGAAAGCTTGTTATCTCTCCAAGTTCTTGCACCAGCCAGGGCTGTTGTTGATGATTGCCCGGCTGCACAATACCATGCAGATGTCGATGCGACAGGTGTTTATGGCGGCCTTTACAACTGGGTTCGACATTTTACGGACCTGAAGAACGAGTCCGTACAGGGTTTTCCACCCGACAGCAAGGACCCAGCTGTATTCTGCTAGCTGTTGGCCACGGGTGCTTTCATTCTGATCAACGGCTTTCTTCCGTGTTTGTCAGAATCCAGTGGCAGCTTGGTGTAGAATTTTCTCTTTACCACAGGAAGGTCAAAGAAGGTGTTGTAAAGGACTATCGAACCCGGATACTCTCATCGGACTGGCGGCTGCTGGTGATGCTGTCCATGGCACGCAGTGACTCTAGCAGTAGTAGTAGTAGTAGTAGTAGTAGTAGTAGCAGTAGCAGTAGCAGTAGCAGTAGCAGTAGCAGTAGCAGCAGCAGTAGCAGTAGCAGTAGCAGTAGCAGTAGCAGTAGCAGTAGCAGTAGCAGTAGGAGTAGTAGTAGTAGTAGTAGTAGTAGTAGTAGTAGTAGTTTAGTCGTAGTAGTGGTAGTAGTAGTTGTTGTTGTAGTAGCAGTTGTAGTAGTAGTAGTAGTTGTTGTTGTAGTAGCAGTTGTTGTAGCAGCAGTAGTTGCAGTGGTTGCAGTGGTTGCAGTGGCAGCAGTAGTAGCAGTAGCTGCAGTAGTAGCAGTAGCAGCAGTAGCAGCAGTGGTATTTTGATTTCTTGCACAGGAGTGGGCTCGCGCGGTGAGCCACAACTGCTACAATCCCTGGAACATGCAGAGTAGACCCTCGATTGCACCTAGTGCCTGTTATGGTTTGGTTGCATCAGTTGCACAGCTCACAGAGCATTCTCTGATGCCTTGCAAATGCAAGGGCGCTCACACCCACAGGCAGTCAATCAATAAGTCAACTTATCGTTTCGCTCGCAGTCTGCAGATATTGCTCATCCTCTTGCAAGCCACTGAAGCTTTCTTACCTTTCGGAGAAATCTAAGAGATGAATTCATTAGTTCGCGGATATTGTGCCAGAACTAGCTTGTCCGTGACCCTAGGCAAAGATGGAAGGCTGCTGCGGTAGAGATGTGTCCTTGTAATTAATCGCCTACATGAATCGTTCGATCAGACCGGCTGGGACCATCCACGACCTTGGTTCATCTCCAAGGATACTTGGCCAGCGTCTGGGACCATTATGTGCCCTTCGACGAGCTTCAGCCGGACATCAAGGCGCCGTTTCCCCAATTCGTTCAGTACGAACCGTCGTTGCCGGTTCGTCTCAAGGTGGATGCAGACATGCAGGGAAGAGAAGCACAAGTTACCACCTGTGTCGTCACCATCTCATGAGCAGGGCAGAGCTTGGCCATTTAGGACGACAGTCCGAAACGGACTTGGCACAACGCGGGCCCCTGTTGCCCAGAAGGCATGCCAGCTGTAAGCATGCTAGCTGCAAGCATTGTAACAGGACGGTGAAGTCAGCTTTGCTTTGAAAGCTGGCTCATCGAATGGTCTCGGCAAATTTCAGGCTTCGTGAGAATGCAGTTTGTGGGTGACTTGCTCGCAGGTCGCGAGGCAAGGGCTTCAAAGCCACCGTGCTGAAGTGTGAGACAGCCATATCTCCTTTGAAGATCTTGTGGCAGCCTCCCGTGAACAGTGACTTTTCCGGCCCTGTCAACCACACTCCTCAGATGTGTCATGCGAAGTGTGTGCTTATACTGTATACTTGTCATTCTGTGTTGTGATGTTTTGAACTTGAAGAAGCGAGGTGTCCAAGTTGTTGGTGTGCCTGAGCTCTACGTGGAATCTCTCTGCCTGGTCCATCTGGAAACGTGTGGAACCCAAGTGTTGTGTAGCTTAACATGATGAACATGATGCAAGGAGTTTAGGTGAGTTAGATGGCGCCCAGAATCCAGGCACGGCCACCTGCCTGAAGGCTGTGCATGCGGCCAGCAAGGTGACCAAGCTGCAGCATGGGAGGTTTTGCGGGCTTGTACCGTCGCTCTCGAGACGAGCGTGGGACGTGCACCTTGGCTCTTCATCTCGACTGTTGAATAAGGACCGATTGAGCAAATCAGACGCTCGGCAGCAGTGAAATAATGGCCAAGTGCCAAGACCGAGGAGTCCACAACTTGACCGTTGATATTAGGGAGTCCTCAGGAAGCGTGCATCTAAGGCACCGAGTCCCATTACGTACCGAATCACTCCATCAGCGAGCTGCCAGATGATCTTTTAGCTGAGATGGCGAAGCTTGTGCGAGTCGATGCACAGCTGCTTGACTCAGACTTGACGGGCGAAGCCTCGTAACTGCAATTCCGCCCATACCAAGGATCTACGTCGATGCCCTCAACCGGTTCGAACTTGCTGCACGCCAAGCGGCTGACCGCACTGGGATCCAGATGTTTTGTGACGATCGCCTTGATCGTGCGTGGGCCAACGAAGCCTCGCTTGCACTAAGCTTGGTTTGTGCTGGCCCCATCTACCTGCTTCAGCCCAGGCTAACTCTTTGTTGCAAAGGCTTGGGATGGAGAATGCTGCTTTGGCCAGCAGATTCAGTTCTCACCGAGCATGTAGGTCTCAACTAGGATCAACGTAAGACCCAGCGGTAGCTAAGCTTCTGAGGCCTCCGAGCTGCAACGAGCGTGGAACCACGTGCGTGTCGAGATAGTAGCAACTGCTACGAGGGAGGCATCGGGCGATCAGTCTCCGCACAGAAGCTGAAAACCGCGACTCGCGACAGCTCAAAAAAGCTTCGATGCCTACACAAGCCATCACTTGATTGAGCAGATGCTAGTAACCAGCAGCAGATCATGCTTCCTCAGGGACGACTGCAGAGAAGTGCGTTGCCGAAAGAACTTACCGGGGAGGTGGGCCAATTGATGTGAGTTGCCGAAAGGCTCTGAGCATTGCAGATGGATGTTTTTTCTCGATTCATTAAAGATGGCATCGAAGAGGTCGCTAGCCTCGGGCGTCGTGGCCTCTGGGCGGCGGCCATCCACAAAGTGGAGGAGGAACCTTGCACTAGCTCAAATGTGCTTACATTACTCTTGACAGCCGTCAAGCACCGCTTTTTGGAACTAGTTTCGTGCCATCAGGGGGCCATCAACCCCACAACTGCCGTAAGCAGCTGTGGATCAGTGTTAACTTGCCCACTGTGCTGATGGCAACAAAGCATATTCTCTGCAGACCCGAACTTTTCAGGCGAAGAGCCACCAATTGCTGGATGTTGTGCTGTGCAACGCCGCAGAGCTCGCCTCAGTCATGCCTTGGACCGCTGCTCGATGAATTGGACATGTAGTTGAGCATTTGCCTGCTGCCCGCGCTTGAGGTCACAGCGTGTGCGCGCGGTAGAGCCTGGCAGGACGCACATTGCATGCTGTCTTCTGTTTCGCTGCGCGCGTTGGGCAACACGTTGCTGGTTTTGCCGAAGGGAAGATTTTTACCTTGCTCTGTCAGGCCGCATTGGCGGTGCTGCAGAGCATGGGAGAGGGAAGGCGGCAAATTGCGCGGCGAGAAGTGACGGGTTTGTTAGGGCTGGAAAGTCTGGAGAGGTCTGGGCTGCCAGCACCAGACTTGGTGACATTTAACAGCGCGTTAAGCCAGGCCCTCAGACAAACGGCCGCAGACAGGCGAATGGCCCACTACTTTCTTGAACAGATGCCCTCGCGTCGTCGGGCTGCTGGAGGGAGGCTTCCTGGCTGCTGTCGGAGATGTGTGGTAGCAGGCTGGGAGGAAGTTTGGCACCTTCATTGGCCGCCCTCCTTCAGGTCTGCAATGCTCGACAGTACTATGCCTTGCTGACCCAAGCAGGTGGTTGCACATATTGCCCAACATCGTCAGTTTCAACACTGTCCTGAGAGCTTGTGCCAGGCACCCTGCAGCATTGTGTTGGCACAAGCTTCATGAGAATCCTGTGCAACCTATTTGCGTCTGAGAGGAGTCGTTCCTGGCAGGCAGCTTTGCAACTGTCTGGCACTGACTGCTTTTTGCTTCTTCGGCGGTGAGACTTCAAGCATGGAGCTTGATGGGATTCATGGAGGTCTTTCATGGGAGGCATGGTGTACTGAGCAGATCTGCGAGGTTGCCTTTCCAGCGCTCTTGTTTTGCAGTGAGGTTGTCGAATCTATGCCAGCCAGGACCAGAAGGCATGGATGCATCACAAGTATCAGAAGCCATGATTAACAGTCGTTGTTACAGATCTTTTTTGAGCATCTCTTCCTTAGCACTGCAGGCCCTGGTGCCCTCAAGGAAAGGACGGGTCCAGTGGAATCCATCTGTCTGGGCAGGTGAAGCGGACTTGGTGAGCTTCAACACGGCGATGTCGGCTTGTGCGGCAGTCTCAGCTCGGTGGTGGTATCCGTCTTGTTTGCAATCGCCTGCTGGTGCGAAGTGAGCTTTGCGGAGCCCTTTGGGAAATAGTAAGCAGTTCACCTGGGCTTCAAAAGCCCGTTTCTTCAAGCAAGCAGATGCCCTGCAGATCTCAGAAGACATAGACTCAGTGTTGCGGAGGAGCGGAGCAGCCAATGGCAACTTTGCTCGTCGCTCTTGGCGAAGTTGGGCCAGCGAGGACTTGCAGGGCTCGACCTTGTGTTGCAAAAGTAGATTGTGAATTGCGACCTTCACGTGGATCCTGAAATCGAGCTCCTTCTGATCCCGTCTACTTGATGCAAACAAGTCGTTTCTGAGCTTTCTGCAGGCCTTCAGCCGGACACGGTGCTTCGCCTCAGGAGCTGGAAGCATGCCCTTTCAGTTTGCTGAACAGGAACAGAGGTGCCGAGGTTGACAACAGAGTGGGAAGGGTCTCACCATGTCATGGTCATTGGACACAACGCTTTCGACACGGTCCTAAAACATGCTGATACTGCCATGTTCATGCGAGCATAGGTCTCTTTGAACACCGTCTTGAGCAGCTTTGCACGCGGTGACGAATGGCAAAGGGTGCTGTCCTCAGCTGATTACTTCGCCACAGCAAGTGCAGCAATTTCGACACAGGATGCAGCTTGGAAGATTGTGTGCGGCTCCTCAAGCTTTTCGGCTCGTATACCCAATGTATGGTTCTGTTGCTGCCAACGGTTTCGGACCAAAAGGCCCCAAGGCTCTAAACAGAAAAGTTTCTTTCACCAGAAAGTTTTTGTTCCCGCTAATGCGCAATGAGATCCGTAGCAAGCAGAATTCTGAGATTCGCCCGCCTGCTTCCGGCTTCTAAAACCCACCACACAGACAGACAGAATTAGATTTAATCCTCAAAGTGTCTTGGCACATGGCCGACGAGCCGTCACAAAAAATGGCAGCCGCTTGGCATTCTCAGCGTGTTGACGATCCAGAAGCAGCTGCCACCCTCACTCCTGCTGGAATGTGCGTGTGTGCGAGAGCGAAACTGCAATGTACCGGAATATTCCTTGTCTGGTGAAGTGGGTTGGTTGGTATGCATGACTCCAGCCGGTTGGTTTCCTTCAAAGTGCATGGATTGTATTGTGATTGATAGCTGGCGATAGGCCTCAGAATGCATCCAATTAAAGAGCGGTTTCGCGACTGAAGAGGAGTTTGGGCGAGTCTGGCATGGGCTGCAAGTGCATGAGGGAAGAAAAGGGGCAGAAGAGAGAGGCAGCAATTAGACGTAAAGGAAGAGGTAGTCTCGCACAGAGGCTTGACTTACCAAGGCAATATTCTCTGTCCAGGTGATGGCGGCCTTGCTATTCTGGATCTTAATGAGTGCCGGTGCCCCAGATTGTCCACGCTGGATGCGTGAATGGGAACAGGGCAAGCGCCCATGAACATATCGGAGATGTGGCTGAGGCAACGATGATTATTTTCAATGCTGCGCTACTGACACTCGGCTGGAGCCAGATGTTCTCTGCGTCTTGCGGTAGATTTGCACAGAGACATTTCGATCGCAAACTGCTCTTGTTTTTGGTTTGTTTTACCCTGGTTGTGGCTGTCTGCCCTCTGTCTGGCATAATGTTCTGAACTCACTACCTTTGGAAAGCATGGCGCTGTGAAGGGGCCACTGTCACTGGCATCAGCATGCAGCCAACCAATACGGTGCCTGCTTGCAGGCAAGGATTCAGGCATCCTGTGTGGCTGACATTCTGGCATATGTCTGTGCCGTGGCTCAACTGTGGTATGCTTGATGCGTGGGTGCGGTGCAGCAATGCAAGTTGATAGCAGCACGATACCGGAACGGTTGCTTTCTTCATCCCGTCTCGCGATCCGAAGTAGCTCTCCCTCTGTGCAGCCACGCCTGCGCAGGCAAGCACAATTCTGATACTCTTGCTGAAGCTGGCGCGGCCAGATCTGGTCGCCACAGGCGATGAGAAGGAGCACTGGCTGTCAACTTGCCATTTTGATGCCTGGTGTTTCTCAAATGTGGTGTGGGGCTGCCAGCAGCGTTGTGAGTTCCGGTGCCATTCCAAGCAGTAGAATCAAACTCGACCATACAGGCACTGCCGATGTTGCTGCAAGATGGAAATGCACCGGACAGGTGTGCAACATTGTGAAAAGATACACGCAACTGGGGAACTGTCGGCAAGTGGACCATGTGGGCAGGGCGACGGCGGGCTCAGCTCTGGAAAACGCGGTCCCGGCGGTGCGTTGGAAACCTTGTTGGAGGCGGCCTCTCCAACCCCAGTACCCTTGATGTCGGCGCGTTTTGTGTATAGCAGACATCGGGGTGGTCGCTAGGGCGGTGGCCAGGCCTGCATTTTGCGGCAAGACTCGCCAGTTGTCTTGCATGGCGACCTATTTTTGCATCGTATTGAAGCCACAGTTCGTTGATTTACTGGCAACATCTGGCAACATGAGAAAGCCGTCTGAGATCCAGGATATTCCTCGCTTTGAGTGAGAGAGCATTGAGGAGGGCCGGCCACCCCTGGCGATGATCGAGGCCCTGAAGCTCGGCTTCCCGGTGGCCGCGGCCCAGCACCTCCTTGGCACAAAGACCTGGAAATGCCCCCTCGCTCTTCGGTTTTCGCCTGAGGTGTGTGGGCCTAATTGCTGGAAACACGGCGACTTTCCAGCAAGAGACGCGGTGTGGTTCTGTGGCCCTGGAATCGTTGCTTGCAACCTTCAGCCGAATCTGAGGCAGTAATGTATCTCTCTGTCTCGTTTTGCCAGATGATCAAAGCCTGGACTCCAGCGTCTCTTGGCCTAATCAGGGCCAAATCCGCTTAGTGATGGCTGCAGAAGACTGGAATCGCTAAGCTGCCAAGCAGATACCAGGATGGTGTATGCAGTCGGATGTTTAGCCTGTCACTCAGACTTCTGGTAGTTTGCAGCCATAGCCTTGAAGCCATATCCCGGGACACAGGTCGGAACCCAGAAGTTCTCTATTCCGGTGGCCAAGACCATTCTGACCATCACGGCAGGTAGTACCCTGAGTTTGTTCAGCCATCTGGCCGTCGTGCATGCAGAGTGGCAGACGTGTGAGACTGACGTGGTAACGAAGTCGAACATGCTGTTGGAATGGATCAGGACTGATGATCACAAGTGTTGGCGAGATCAAGTTCGATTGGCACCATGGGTTACTTTGAAGAGCAGGACGTAAGTCAATAGGAAAAGTCCCCAGCCAAGTTCGTATCTGGTCATGACCCGTCGCACAGGGCAGCATTGTTTTATGCTCAAGGAATGCCGAAGGAGCACAACTCCATGTGTCTTCTGCTTTTGTGATCATGCAGGTACGGCTTTCTGATGCAAGTTACCGCACTTTTCTCGGAGGGCCTTCGAATAAATCTGCTCGAGCCCTACGGTGCCGTCAGGACTGTCGACTACCGTGTGCCCGTCTGGCATCTAGCCGCTTAACTGATGCCGTCCGAGGCTTGAGATTCTCCTGAAATCGCCACTCGGCTGCCCAGCGAAAGAAATGATGTGATCAGGAAGGGCTTCCGGTTATGAAGTCGCTTTGACAGAGTGCAGTGTTTAAAGCACCACTGCTTCTGCGTGAGACCTGATATCCGTCGCAATACACTCGGGTTCAGAAGCAGCCCGTACAAAATCCTCCAAGCTCGGAGCAACATGGCCCAGCTGTTAGCGACTATTCTGTGCGGAAGAGCTGCTGTGACCAAGAAGCGATCGGAGGAAGTGCCTACCGATCCCCTCCCAGAGTCTCAGTTTCCTGCATCTGACGAGCTGGTCGATGCCTCGGCAATCGAAAAGAGAGGGCGCATGCTCGCAGGTAGAGCTGGAAGCTCCTCTAGATCTGTTCTGAGCCCGTTGTGCTCCCCCGTTTGCTCGCTGAAGTTCGGTGATTTGGACATGGAAGGTGCTCGCAATCGAGGACATACTCCGAGTCCTTGTCCGTCAGAGGATTTTGTCATCTTCCACACCGTCTTTCACAAGAAGCACGGGTCAGAAAGGACTGACAGAACGGTGCAATATTCCGCACCCAGGGCGAATTTGCCCGAAACCGCGGCTCCATCTATACTTCGACTGTGAGGCTTGGATCGGGTGTGGCCCATCATGGTCCACCACACTTACACGTGCTTTGGGAAGGATCAGGACAAAAGGGCCTGCAACATGACAAAATTATTCTCACCCTGGGACAGTCGCAGAGCGCACGGGTACAGGCACTGGCTGCGACTGTTCCAACAGCCTATCGTTCTCACTATCAATTATTCTTCGACGTTTTTCTCATTCGTGAAGTGGCTGCTGGCCTTTCACACCGGGCACACGACAGGTCGCACTGTTATGATCAGTGAGAGTGGCTTCATACTGCAGAGCAATATGCTTCAGCACTTCTCTCGTAGTCTTTTGTTACAAAACCCAAGCTGACAGGAATCGGATTTGCCTGCTCTGCTGCCGCTCCAAGCATGGAACATCAACAGAAAAAGCGGTGCAAGCGCAGCGAGCTCGCTGTGTTCATGTGAATGTTATAGCATGCCATGCTGGTTTATATCGTGAGCCAACAGCTTTCGGATATATGCTGTCGAAGCGCTGCACTGCATGGAATTCGGGTCAATAAAAGAAACAGACCGCAGGTCTTGTGCCCTCTTGAAGCTTGTGCTCTGCAGATGCTATAGGGTTCTTGCTCCCGTTGGTCTGCTTGATGCGCCGACTCTTGACTGGAAAGGGAAAGAGGCTTCCACTGGCACGATGGTGTCTTGGCCCGTGCTGGTATTGCATGTGCTTGAAGCACGGTCTCTCTCTATCTGGGCACCCATCTCGGCAGTGCAGGTCCTGCGGTTGCCTTTAAGCAATGCAGGCATTGTCGTCACGGTTGCAGAATTCTGCCATGCTGCTTGCATGACATCTGTGCTGGCAGAAAACGAAGTGCAAGATTGCGAGTGAAGAGAGGAACCAGAGCTAGAGAGAAGCTGCAAGTTACAGTTTTGATTTTATTTGCCTCGTTCTCATACTGTGTAAAGACACTGTCCAGCCCTCCAGCCCTGTGCGGTAGTTTCCAATTCAGGGCCGGCTACAAGCTGAACCCGTTGAGTTCCATCTTGATCTTCGCACCGATCGCCTCCGCGATTCTGTTGCCACTCTGGCTAATCCTCTGTTTCTGAAGGGTTGGTGCAGCAGAAGGGCGCTAGGATGGGAATCTCGGAATGATGGCGTAGCTGGCTTCTGAATCCCTGGGTCGATACCGCGAATTGCCGCAATTCTCCGTAAGGGTGCCTCGCCGGATACTCTCAATCCAAGTCAGTGTTGCCGCCTAGGATTATCGGCGTTGTGACGGATCCTTGGCAGATCTTGGCAGCATCTGTGCTACATGGGTCAGAATCAAGCCAGGAGACATGCTCTACTATTCACCAGAGCGGACAGTTGCCCAGGACTTGGACGGAATCTCCTTTGAGGAGCCCCGCTTTCCGTCAACTCCAGGGTCTCACGGTCGTCTGTTTCCCTTGTAAAGAGACTCTCTTTGCGAGGTGATGCACAAGCTGGGAGAGCTGGTCCTTGTGGCGAACGCTCTCGTCGTCTCATGCTCAGTTGGAGAGAGCTTCACATGACTCTAGACGGAGGGTTACAGGGAGCAGTTAGTGCAACCTGGACACCAGCCAAGAGACTCCGAATCCAGGCTTTTTTCCTCAATATCGCGATTTACATCGCCATTCAGCTGGCCTCCGGTTTGATCTATGCGCTTGCCGGGGTCGTGAAGGACGGAGCGTATTTTGAGACATGTGTCGCAAGAAGAGTGTATTTCGCGCTCTCTCACTTGAGCACCTGAAGCCTGCAGGACATCTCCATCATCATGGGTTCTGTCTTTTGCTCAGTCCTGCTGCTCGGGCCCGGGTTGCTGCCAAGTAGGACTCTTATAGGAAAGGCAGCAGAGACACAGCCCAGGTCATCGTTATGGGAAGCAACGTAAATGTTCTGCAAGTGCGACTGCGGCAGCACAAGCACGGCGGTAACCACGATGATTGCGTCTTTGCGACAATTCTGTTTATGCCGAGGGTCGGCTATTCAATTGCAATCACGGGCATCCAGTGCTACGGATGCTCAGCTGCAGAACAGTACCGCTTTTAGGAAAGCCGAGGCCTTCTGCTTCCTTCTGCTTGTGCCTTGGCCTTGGCTGAGGCGTTGTTAGCAAAGCACCAGCTCCTTGGCTGAAAGCGCAGCGCCCCAACACGAGAGGGAGCCGCCCAAAGTCCCACATTTGCAGTGTGGAGCGACCTTACGTGTTAAGTCAAGCTCAGCCTTTCTGGGGTGTGTGCTGAGCGTGCTGCATACTCTCTTGGGTCTAGCGTGGGTTTCACAAGCCAGGCCAATTTCGAAGCGTCTGGAATCGCGTACGGCGTCTTCCGGCACTTCCAGGCCTGCAAGGTCTGTAAGGCTGTCTCATAGTGGCTTCATCGTGTGGTTCAGTTCCACATATTTTTTTATTAGGGCACAGGAATTTTCCCGTGCAGAGCAACATGCAGTGTAAAAGACTTGAAAGACTTTTGAGTGCCAGTTGAGATTACCGTTGTTCCGATGTTTGAAGACAATGTTGGGGACTCTTGCTGCGGCCTGGAGCATGTTGCAAGAGCACGTGTTGTCCTATGTTGTCCTGCACGAGTGAACTATGCGGTCAGAAAGACTTTTGGGTTTCCTCGAACTCAGGTACGTCGCAAGAAGCGCACCCCTCATGCCTTGCCAGTTCGGGGTGGAGCCTTGTGGCAGGACAACTTAGCACCGTCCACCGCCGCCTCGCCAGCGAAAGATGTCGATGGCCAAAGAATAGGGGCGACGTACGAGGCCGGAAGATTAATTTGCATCGCTAGCTTGGGAATCGCTCAGAAGTTGCAAGGCCTGCAGGGCCAGGGTGGGAGTCGGTGAGGAAAGAGTTAGGGTGGGCAGTGCAGTGAAGCGGCTCCCATTCGATCCCATTCGGGCTGTGTGCATGCCAGGCGCGTGCTGAGTTCCTTTCGCAGAATATGGCTATTCGCGAAAATGAAGCTTGAGGCGTCACGAGAAGCAGAGTGTCTGAGAGAATTGGCGCAGGATGATGAAGAAATGCAGAACCTTAAGACGGAGCCATCGCCTGGCTATCTAGAGGCTGGCTGCATTAGGTGTGCCCTGGGCCCTAGTTACTAGTCAATGAACTTTGCTTGATTGACATCGGAATATTCTGCATGTAGCATTTGTGGCAGGTGGACTTGGAGGGTGCCTGCTGCCTGTTTGTCGCAGGGCCACCACGCTGATTCTCAAAATCTGTGAACTCATCGTTTTGCATGTTGCCGCTCATGTCTAGACTTCTGCAGTATGGGCATCTATCTCTGAAGTATGAGAGTGCCGTTTCGAGGCATCCAAGCACCTGATGGCAAAGCCTCGAGGCATGGGCCTCGACTTTAGAACCGAAGCAGTACGGAGCAGAACTGCTTTTGACTTTCTTGAGTGCTCGTTGGTTGGAATTGCGCGCTCTGCTTACTGACGTGCAGGTAGCCGAAGCTTGCGGCAAAAGGCCCTTTGTGTGAAGCAACCTCTAATCCGGAGGTACACACGATCAAATTCTGTTTCGGGCTGGACTTCTGCCGTTGAGTGTCATTAGTGCATCCGTTTGTAGTCATCAGAAACAGCATAGCGCCGTATAAACATGCACGCAGTTCATTTCGCAATAGTGTGGAGCTAATTGCAGAAAGAAAGACCTGTGGCCTTGTTCAGCGTGCTGGCATCGTAGAAGGGCTTGACAGAGCCCGAGCGTTCTCAGGTTCGCACTGAATGTCGCCAATGGTCTTTTCTCTGTTGTCGATGCGGCTGAAACCCAGCCAGACTCAGCTGTCTCAGCTGAATTCGATTGCTCCCTGCTGCAAAATACCGTCTCAATGTGTGCTGGGGGGGGGGGGGGGGAAAAATTTAGNGTCTCAATGTGTGCTGGGGTGGGGGGGGTGAGAAAAATTTAGTGATTTGAGGCACAGGCAGGTCGGCGGCCTCAGGGAAGTGAAGTGTACATCTGCAGAAGTAGATGGATACATGCTTCAGGCTTCAGCCCTCCCTACATGGCAAACTTAGTCCCTCAACGCATGCCACGACGAGTTGCAACAAAATCCGATCAAAGGGATTTTGCAGGATTCGAATGTTGTGCAGATCGGTGGTCCTAAGTAGAAAGGCCACCCTATCAGAACAGTTGAGGCAATGCTGCTTTTCGAGGAGCTCTTGGCTGGATCAGGCAAGCAAAGCACAGAGTTTTCTTGGACGAGCGTTGAGATTTGCTGGAAGGCCCGGTCGCCGACTCCACTTCCTTGGGATCCGTTCTTTCCGCTTGTGAGAGAGTGGGGCCGCAGCCTCGTTACAAACAGCCAGTGGCTTCAAGAGAAAGCTCAGAAGGTGACCGAGGATAGCTGAGAACCCTGCATCGCTCAGGCTTTGGCAGGCCGGGAGGAAGTTGTCAGTGCCGGAAGGGTGAGGGTGAGGACAAAGGTCTGCAAAAGCGGGCTCCAGCCCTTCCCTTGTCTCCGCGCGCCAGGCGGCTTGGTCGCTCCTCGGCCGCTTCCGCGACCAGGGCTTGGAACCACAAAGCGGCGCCCTGCGGGCCGCGATGTCTGCGCTGCGGGTGGGCCGGATGTGTTGGGTTAACAACACACGCATGCCAGTTGTGGCCTTGTTCGCACCTTCGTAGACTGCTTGCTGTTTCGGTATATACGTGCCCTGTGCGACATTTCATGGCTATGTCCGACTCTATGCCAGTCCGGTGGACGTTGGCAAGAAGCTCTACTGCCATCAGCTCAGGCCTGCGCAGGATGGGAAGCAACGATAGCGCTTGCTTTGGGGTTGTGTTTAGCAATATTGTTGGCTTGTTGAGCAGCAGGGCGACCTGGAGTCACCCCTAGATGTGTGTCGGAATTCCGCTCAGAACTCGTGCTTCATGTACGATCTATCGAAATAGAGCATCGTGCGACGGAGTTGCGTATCAGTACACATAGCGGCAGTGTATCTTCCTCACGATTCCAACAGGCTCCGGGGATCAAGCTGAGCATCATCAGGCTCACATGATTGCGCATTTTCACTGCGCTCGAAGATTCTTGAGTTTGCGATCCTCTCAAACATCCCTTCCAAGCTGCAAAACGAGAGCTACTGAGGCAAGGCAGGTTTTAATGAACTGAGGCTCCTCAGCGACGACTCATCTTCTGCGGACGTTGTCGCCTTTAGTGCGGTCACAGGCTCTGAGGGTCTGATCCTCTTTCACGTTGTGCCATATTGAGATGCGGCAAAATAATCAAGGCCATGGCTGTGTTGGAGACGGCAGGCTGTGAGGGTCTGAGATTGTTCAGTCGTCTTGGCCTGTGCTTCCTGTGGTAAGTTTTAGCAGTTTAGCAATCTTGTCGGCCGAGGCTGGCAGCAAGCATTTGGCCTGCTGGCTGAAATGCGCAGCCGGGTTGTGGCGCCCGACTCGCCGCAATCCCTGGATTTCCTTCCGGGTTTCGAAATCTGATGTTGACGTACGTTTGGTTATGCCTCGTTAGGTATACGTATTCGGCGTTGCTTGGCAGCTGCAGAGCTTGGGCAAGCGACAACGAGGACTTTGCCTTATCCACTCGCTTCGGGAGAGCTTCAGAGGGCCCGCGGCCTGCTGTGGAAAGGCGGCGGCACTCAATGCAGCGCGGGCCTTGCTGACAGATGCACGGGACCGCCGCGAGGCCGGTCACGAGTCTTTTGCATCACTTCTCGTGTTGAACCCAAAGCCTTGTGCATGACGTTAGGCAAACGAGGTTGTGATTGGCGCGATGCTACGGATACTTGAGCTGCCTAGCCAAACAGTGAGACGCAAGCCAGAAGCATTTACTCGTATGTGAGTCACAGCAATTGGCTCTGCACGTGAAGCTCAGGTTTGCGGGGCTGTGGGCTGAAGCTCTGGATCTGCTTCACAAGGTCGTCACTTCGAGAGCTGTGCTGCTGTCAGACAATGTAGGTTTTCTGAGAGACTTCAAGCTTGAAAGTTTCGGAGGCACCATCGAGGCAGGCTGCAGGACGAGGGTTGGAGCCTTGGCTCTCCCCGACGTCACATTCGGTGAGGGTGGCATGCCGAGTCGAGGCCGAATCTCATCAACTACGCATCCGCCGCCAGCGCGTGTGCGAAGGACTAAATCCGAAGCTTTGCGTGGGGTGTGAGAAGCCTCGAAGATCGTGTCGAGCTCGATTGGGCCAGCTCGGAGAGTTCGTGAGAGCGTGCACCTGGATTCGGGCCGATCAAATGAGCGCAGGGCCACAAGTGGGAGTGCTGCTTGGATTTGCTGCGGGAGCTTGAAGAGGCAGGGCTTCAGCTCGGAAGTTCTGCATGTTCACACTCTGCTGTACCAAAAGAGCGGACTCTACACACTAAGCATGACACTCTTTTGTGCTGCGACGGGCAACAGAGCGGTTCACCGAAGGATGTTGTTCGTTAAAGTAGAACCGGCCGTTGGAAAACGGGGCGGTTCGCTCCCTTCGGGCATTGGAAATGCCTCTGCCACCATTACTGAATACCCTTTACAGCAGCACGTGTCATGACTAGGAGTTCAGTCCTGCAGAACAGAAAAAGAGCAGGCACGACGGGCAAGTTTATTCCGGATCCAGTCGGACGCTGCCTTCGTCCCTGAGGTCTTGCCTCGAATTACAAACGCACTCAGCAAAAAAGGGGCGGACCGCCAAGGACGGCTCGACCACGGCTATACAGGTTGAGCCATTGGCTCTGATTCCGGGATCGTTCCCTGTTTCAGCTCCCTCAGGTGCCGGAGTAGAGCTCGAGGGATGACCTTCCGGCTGATCGTCACCTTTTCTGGGGGGGACTGGCCGCCCGTTACCTCGGTCTTCCGGCGGATCGCCTCCGTCTGCTCGTGGTTCTGGCCGCCCATCTGCGGTGGTAGAAGACGCCGGCGGAGAGCTTGTAGACGCCGGAGTCGATGTAGTCGTGCCGGCAGCCGGGGGCGGAGCGCCTGCCGACTTCGAAGCAGTAGCAGGGGGCTGCTTCAGCCTCATCATCTCCCCGAGCTTCGAGGTAGTCGAGGAACTGTTCCATCGTGTAGCACCCGGCCACTTCTTCGGCGGTCCACCTCACTCCTCGTCTTTTGAGCCGGTCAATGCGATTGAGGAGGTAGAGGCGATGTGCTCTCCCCAAGCTCATCATGGGGGGGGAGTGCTCTGGCCGTCTGTGTGGGCGTGGCCCCGGGCTGTAACGCCACTGTTCCTTGCGACACCTGCTACTGGACTGCTCGTAGGCGCGCATCCGTGTCTCTGGAAGGCAGCCACGTGACCCATCCCACTGGCTAAGTCAGTGATATACTTCGGGTAGTTGTTTGCAGTGGTCTGCGTGGCCTGCACCTTGACGTCTCCTTGTGGCTCCGGGTACGTCTCCTGCAGGTCCATGAAGCACGGGTTGCCATGGTTTGCCTGCAGAATCCTGACATGTAGCCTCTCTTCTATGCCCAGTGGAGTATGTCTTGGGCAACCCGGCGAATCACTATCACCCCGACTCTGCCCCATGACTGCAGGCCACACAGAGAGCGGCGGCACATGACCACATGCAGGATATAACCAACCGCGGCGTGTCTTCGTCCAGCGACCTGACGGTGAACCAAAGTGCTTCGCCATTGGGGACCACGATTGCCATGGGGCGGTCATCTTCCCAGGGTCCGTTCGCTTTCTTAGGGGCTGGAACGCCCAGCTGACACCTGGATGTCTCCTGGCCCATGAGCGGAAGGAGCATTGTGAAAGTCGCCGGGCGCATAGCTTTTTGGTGCGATGGGCGTGGGCGGCGGCTCGTCGGGCGGTACGCCCTGTTCCTTCCCTTTTCCCCTCCTTTATTCGCAAAGTAAACGGACTTGGGGATGACGGGGATGGAAGCTGGCGTGGCGGCCTTTTTCACGGCGGGCGAGGCTTGTGCTTATCGGACGGAACGTCTGGGGGTGGTCCACCTGTAGAAGCCTGGTTGTGGTAAGCGTCCCATGCAGATGCAGAAGCCTTCCCAGTGTAGGCCGCTTGTGCCAGGGCTACCCCAGGGCCGCTGTCAATGGTTTCCCGCCTGTTGAGGACGACCTGACTCGTGGCGGCTCGGGGATGAACAAGCAACGAGTCCGCCTCTTGCCCGTTGTTAATCATGGGCCCATGGCGAGGTCCCAGTTGCCGCAGGCAGGACACTGGTTGCGGCGAACTGAAACTTCATCTTGGCAACCTCCACATATCCAGGGTGTCGCCTTCTCAAAGACATTGCCTTCGGCATGCTGCGAAAGGCTGCAGTTGTTGCAGCCATAGCGATGAAGGCCGTTGGGTTCACCGCATCTACCGCAAATCCATCGGATGGTGTTGTTGAAGCAAGCGGGCGGTGGCGCCTTTGTCGGGAGGCCTTCCTGAGGCGAAGCCTTTGGGGGTGGTGCGCCCGAGGAGGGCGCTTGTGATGGCTTCGGCGGTGGAGCTGCCTTTCCAGGTGGAGGCGCTGAAGATGGTGGGGTTTTGTAGGCTGGCCTGGGGATCTGGCAGAAGGGGGAAGGTCACCCTGATCGTCTGCAACAAGGCGCGGCATCTGCTGCATTCCTTGGTCGCTCGGCCTCGAAGAGGATGAAGGTCCTGGTGTGGATCCCTGGAGCTCGAGGGCGGAGGGGGCGGTTCGGGCGCTTCGCCAGTACCTCCACCTGATCCACCACAACGGTGCTCGCCTTTACCAGGCTGATGCGTCAGGGCGTTGCCCGCCAGAACTGGGAAAGCCCCTGAATCCTTTCTTGCCCATTTCCCCTTGGCGTCGTCAGGTCTCCACTCCTCTCGAATCGCCACCGTCGTGGTGTCGAACCCATCCACAGGTCATGCGCCAGGCGTCTCCCCAGTACTGGTGATGCCTGCACTGCCCGCAACAGCGAAGAACTGGACCAGCTCGAACATGAGGATTGTGACTGATCCCGGGCCCGGACGAGTCGGTGTCAGGGCCTTGGTCCTCATCGCTGCTGAAGGGCTGCTCCTCTTTCCTTTGCCCTTCCCCTCCCAGAAGGAGCTGGCTCCAGAAGAGCGGCCAGAGGGCGGTGGCGCCTCGGAGGTGCTTTGGGCGGAGGCGCCTGGTTCTGCCACCATCCATGCTGAGGGGCTGTGCCGCCTGTTCCCCCCGCCCGGCCGAGGAGGTTGTCGTGGAGGACTCGGAGGCCGGGGTTCAGCAAGATCTCTTTAAGTCTTTGACATTGCCCAAGGCCTGCATCCGCGGAGGTGACTTGTTTTCGGATGGAGCTTGACCGCCTTCCTCTTGTAGGCGCGCAGGACTTCACTCATAGTGCTTCCGGAGCGATTCCCAGGGCACTGCCCCACTCCGCAATCCACTCTCGCAGCTGGCGATTTGGCCATGGCGAGGACAGGGGCGGTGCGCCGAGGAGGAGAGCGGAACGCTTGTCTGAGCAGGGAAATGACTTCAGAAGACACTTCTACCAAAGGCCGCTTCACAGAACTAGAACTGGCAGCTTCACAGAGGGGACCAGGGGCAGCCTCAGCGCCAGGGGGTCTAAGCCATTCAGGAGCCCACCGAAACGACACATAAACACGGGGGGCTCAACAATGCCCCCAGCTTCCAGTTGCCTACGTAAGCGAACTCTTTGAATGAACGTGAGCCCAGTGGCCCTTTCCAACGGTTCCCTGGGAGGGTCACTATCGCGAGGGTCATCGTTGAAGGGGCCTCCACACCTAGAACCAGTACAAGGGAGAAGGGCGGGTTGCGCATACTGCTGTGGTTGGAGGACCGGGCGGGACGCCAACATTTCTTTGGCCCGCTTAGGCGCAGCTGCAAGTGACGAAGTGCCGGATCCACAACACCCCCGGATGCACGTTGGCCACGGCGGCAACAACTGCCTCCACAGCAGAAGCAGCGTTCGCAGGTTCGAAGCGACCATGCCAAGGCAGTCACAAGGAGTGTGGCCAGTATCACCAGGGCGGTCCACCCAGCCATCGGCCAGTACTGCCCAAAGAACAGCACCCCGAACTTGTCGACGAAGTAGAGCGCCCAGCCGCCATCTGTCCCAAGTGAGCCACGTCTGTCGGAGGTGGAGAACACGGCGCAGTTGGTCCATCCGAAGAGCACCTTGAAGTTCCACTCACCCCACCAACCGAAGTGGTACCCGAGGAGGAGGTTCCATCAGGCGGTTCGCCGGAAGGTGGAGCACCAAGGTAAGGCGGGTTCGACTCAGTGAGGTTCCCCGAGGACGAAGTCCACCAGGGCAGCCAACTCTCAACGAGAGTCGCCGTCACCAAACTGCGGCCGGCGAGAGCTGCCCAAGGGCGAACCATCGTGGCAATGTCCCTGATACCAAACCAAACCTATACACTGAGCCGAAAAATCTTGAGACAAACATTGGACTCACTCACTTGCAGAACTCTATGTTATCGCTAACGAGCAATTCCTGCCTGCAGCAATCGAGCCCGCAGGCAGCGGTGCAGTTTCGGTGAAGTCGAGTTCGCTCAGGCCGGCACCAGTCCGGACATTGTCCTTCTCAGTGCTGTGATCAGCGCTTGTGCGGAGCCTGCTGTCCGGATGCCCTTCATGGCTTTGCCTTGTACGCTGAGGTGAACGTAGTTTTGAGTGGCAGCGAGCGTTGGCAGTCCTGGTCGCTTGTCTCGGAATCAGTATTAAACTTCTGCCCAATCGGGCTCTCATCGTTCGATTTTCCCAAACCGCAGTGTGCTCGAGGCATCTGCAGGCTCTCCGGACGCTGTGGCGTCATGGCCCCCGTCATGCTGCACCGTTCAGCAGTGTGAACTTCGCTTGCTTGACCCGTTGAATTTCAGCTTTTGGCACAGGTCGGTGACAGTGGAGCCATAGTCCTTGAAGCCCCCAAGGTCTGCGCACTCTAGAGGTAGAGCCCCGTGGAAGAACCGAAGATGCCGAGCTCATCTTAGGAGCAGCTGTCAGCATTCCAATCAAGATGCTCATTAGCAATATTTGCATTTATCGCGCATGGATTCGGCATGGCGCGGCAGAGTTGTGGTCAGGGTGGGAGGTAGGGATCTTGGTACTGGATCTTGGTCTCGTCAGTCTTCAGGTCATACAGATTCCTTTGCTAGATTTTCATGTGCACAGGTGGAGATGCTGGGCATGGACTGTCGCTGCGGTTTCTGCAGTGGTGTTGAACAGGGGATCCAGGCAGGAGAGATTACGGGGCACGGGGCAGATCTGCGGACCGGAGTTGTCCAGGTCCATGTTTAAGCTGTTTGGAGAAAGCACAAGTCGGTAGTTGCAATCAATGGGGTGACGGACACCGATTTGCTAGACAAGAGCAGGCATCCAGAATCTAACTTTGCGCAGCCTCCGCTCTCGCCGTGTGCTTAGCTGTTCTGTGAGTTCTTGCCTCGTCCTTTTGACGTGGAGCTAGTGTGCGAGAGGGTGCATACGTGTCTTTGTCTGACTGCTGTCGAAGGCCACCGCCACGCCTTGGAGTTTTAGCTAGGCCGGCTGCCACCATGGACATGTTAGGAGCTGTCCTTCTAGACGCCTTTGCAAGGTGCCAGTCCGCCACCCAGACTGTCGATCCCGACTTGGCCTCGAAGCTGGAGGCCGCAAAGGCGCTCCACAGAAGCCGAAAACGGTTTTCTTCTGAGCGAAATGGCAGAGTTCTGAGTTATCTTTCCAGGCGCGGGTGGCGCAAGCCAAAGAGGCGGTGAGCCTTTTCAGGACATGCTGTATGCCCTGCACAGCCTGTTGACTTCTCTGTAGAAGTCTGCAGTTTTGAGGACAGAGCTTTGTGGTCGCAGTTTTCTCTCGCCGGAGATTAACCAACCACTGCTTACAGAGATCTTTCTTTCCTTCGTCCCCAAGGCTCTTTGCGCGGAAATAGACTCGTTGCTGCCTGAATCTGCATTGCTTTCCCTCAAATTGAAGTATGCTGTCTGGGGTGCACATTTGTTCCTGCTGGACAGAGCGCCGCAGCCATGCGGGAGCCGATACTGGACAAGGCACTTGCAGGAATAATTCCCGATCCTTGATTTCAAGTTAATGTGCAGACGTACGTGTTGCCATGCCTGCCGATGCGAATGCAGCATGACGATGCACAACTTATCCCAGGACATTGGCAGTGATGTCGAGGCCCTCGAGTCACTTGCTGGAATGGCATTGCTCCTGGTCGAAGAATGGCTGAGGCCTTGGCGGCTTTGGTTGGCGCCATGGCTGCAGCAAGGCAGGGATTGCGTTGCAACGGAGTAGTCCAGCCTTTAGAGCGGTGGCAGGCTACCTCATGATCCAGCTTGGCAACTGATGGCAGACGCGGTGGCACAGGCTTGCATTCGCAGCAGCTGAGAGCACGCATTTGTCCACCCAAGTAGGCGGCTGCCATGTGCAGTTGTAAGGAGACAGAAGACAGCAACCGCAACCCCCATTCCCACGTCCTCACGGGATCGGCGAGGAGTGCCGTGGTGCCTCAGCGAGGCAGCTGACGGCTTTTGCCTGGGCCTTCGCGACGGCACGAGAGCCCAGGCCTGCAGAGCGCAGAGCCTGGCTCGGGCCAATGTGAGCCACAGCCACCCTTTCTCACAGCTCTGCGGCTCTGCGGCTCTGCTTTGCTGCGCTTTGCAGGCAGGATTTGTGGGATTCCTTGAAGGCAGCGATGGCAGGCCCGTGCTGTCTCGATGGGAAGTGCCGTCTTGCCTGCTCATTCGGAGCTGCAGGTAAACTCGGACAACTTTCTGCAGATGAGCGAGTGACATTCGCTTGGTGCTCTGGATTATTTGGCTGCCATGCACCACTGTAGCCTGCGCAGGCCAGCTTCATGGCATGACCATGCTTCTCAAGACGGAGTCAGATTCCTCCTGACATGATAAGCTCAGGCCGCCGAAGTCGTGGAATCAGGTGTCTGTAAAACACAGAGGTAAGAAGTAGGAGATCTTGTGGCTTTTTTGCCGAGCGAGTGTCCATACGGTCGAGGTCATGTGCAGAAGTGAACCAGCACGCGCACCCCAGCTGCAGGAATGGGTCTTCTTCACGAGTCCGGGCTGTAGTGCCGTGATCAGGTGCGCATCACACAAAGATACTAGAAGATAAGGAAAATAGCTACCGAGGCTCATTATCGAATCATTACTGTAAACTCTCGTCAACGAGTTGGAGCAATAAGGCCTTCATTGGAAGTTGTGGGCCAGGCTTGGGCAGGACAAACGGAATGCGAGACATGGATTCGCGAAAGGACAAGAAACGGCCTGTCTTGTAAACAGAGCCCGCCGTTTCGCATACTAATGCTGCCAACCCAGCCCCAACCTGAGGCTCGGGGCTTGGTACTTCGCTGCATTTGCGCCAACTCTCGAAGTTTTCTATGTGCTCCCAGCCCCTTGTTCGCGTCCTGTTTCGTGTTGACAGTCCTGCCTCATGCAAGATGTTTCCAGTTTGATTGTATTATGCTTGATTACATGCGATTCTGTTTGTGGTCGCTTTCGTCTCGACTCATGTCGGCAAATCAAAATGTGTCAGGCGAGACCTATTTGGAGATGTCAGCGAGTTCGCAGCTCCGCGCCTTGTCTGCTTCATCCACTGTCACAGAACATTCGGTGACCCCTCTGCTTCAGGGAAGCGTCCGCAAAGATGTTCGAGGCACGGCAGCTTTGCAGCGGCTCGCGCTTGAAGTTTCCACGCTTGGCTTGGAGGCAATTCACGCCCTGCCTGGACAGATATTGCTTGCCGACCCGGTGCCAGAGCACATAGGGGGTGACTCTCATGGACAGCCTGACAGTGCAAAGATGTTACAAGAGGAAGGGAAGGTTTCGTGTTTAGGTGCCCATCCGTCTGGTACCAGACGTGCTCGTCGAGGAGCATGGACAGGCAGAGCGGTCACGCCTTGAATTTGCCTCGTAGGAGGAATTTAGCTGTCTTTTGTATGAATTCTCCAGGGCCCCTCAAGCATCGCCAGGAATTGATTCGCATTGCCGATGATGCTCAGCTTTGGTCCCAGTCGAGTCGTCGTGCTGCCCGAGATGCTCGGGGGGAGGACCGGTGCAGCTGCGACAGGGGCGAATCCTTAGGCCGCAGGCATGCAGGCCCTTACAACTCACAGAGTCATGACCCAGGATGCTCTCCGGACTTCCTCTTCGGCAACTTGGCGTCGCATCCGTGGCCTTTGAGGGTGTACATGCCCTGTGACAAAGGCGGTCCTCAGCTTGCCGAGCATGTTTGGAAATCCGGCGGTGCAGGCTGCAGGGCCGCATCTCGAGGGGTCATTCCGTCTTTGCGCGGTCTCGGTTTCGATTCCAGCTGCTCACTGGCCGCCCCTGCCCTGCTAACCAGGGCAGTGGCCATTCGCAACATAGCAACATGATCTGGCGTTCTCGAGGCGGTGCGTATCTGGGCCTCAAAGGCGCTGCAAGTGCCAGAGGAGCTCGGCAGCAAGTTCAGGGCATGGCCATGTCACACCAGTGCTGACATGCTTTCGCTTTGGCATGCTGTGGCTAAAGCGGGTAGTCTGGCATCGTAGCATGAGGCAGCTCGATATCGCTCAGTAGGATCTCTGCAGAGGACTTCGTAGAGGCACTGCAGCTGGTGCGATACCGGAAGGGCGAGCAGTACAGCCCCTTTGGCAAAACAGACAGAAGAGACAATCTTCTCGAATCAGCAGCGTGGCCCGTGCGTTTGAGGCACCCACGTGGACTGGGGTCGTCAGCAGGACAGCACACAGAGTCATGGGCAGTCGAAGTGGCGTGGGAGGAGGTGCTTCGTTAAGATTCATGCAGGATGCCTCGTTGTGGCTGGGCGGTCAGCGAACAGCAACGGCACTGCGCCCTGGACAGAATGGCATCGAAGCTTTGACCGCTTTGACCATGCTGCGCAAAGGATCTACCTCAACAACTTGCCAGATGGCTGCGGTGGCGAGACCTCCTTCGACAGGCCGGCCGCCGCATGCTGCCGCTGAGGGGCTGCCGGGCCTTGGGTTCTTCTTCGCTCGCTTCTGGCCCGTCGCGGAGGCTCGGAGTCTCCGTGCGGCCCCAGGCGGGTGCTGCTCTGGTCTGGCCGAACGCGTCTTGGTCGCAGCACGTGGAAACCCCACTGAAAGCGTGCTGCGGACCGAGCCTCAGAGAGGTGGATGTGGAGGGCCGGCCGCAGGACCTGGTCGAACATCGAGCCCTGTGGCTTGGCTGTGCAAGTTCCAGTTCCAGAGCTTGTAAAGCACCGGACCGGAGAAAGAGACAGAGAGAAAGGCCGCTTCTGTGCGATGTCCCCAAATATGCGGTCAATGTGTCTTGGTGCTGAAGCTTAAATCGTTTCATATTTGCTGCAGTTGGCTTGGTGCACCTTTTTTTATCCTGACTTGTGGAGGTGTGGATTCGCGAGAAGTCGCTGCCGGCCTACGTAGGACGAGCTTGAAGGAATCATTTCCGCATGGAGTGGGCCGTGGCGTGTCACGGACCTTCCTCGTTGCGCCCAGCGTGGTGCAGTGGGCGATCAAGCCTTGTATGCTTGAAGCTGATGGCTGCCCTAGTTCAGCTTCCTGGTGCTTGTTCGGCATACTCTAGCTACTGGTAGTGAGCTTGATGCCCAGCTTGAGCGCGCTCCCTTTTTTTCAGGACAAGCTTGTACAGGTCTTGTGGTTTTCCTCTCGGGCCGGCGTGGCTGAGTTCATTTTATGCTCCAACAGTTGGAGGATTCAGCGGCTATGCAACCACAAGGGCGGTTGTTGCACGCAGAGGGCGATGGAGCTGGTACTTTAGGGCTGTTGCTTAAATGCGCTGCCACTGGGAACTGGCACCATGTGGCCGGCGTTCCTGAACGCACCATTGCAATTGCCAAGGCAAGAGATAGCAACAAAAAGGCGTGGGGCAGGGTCCATCCTTTGCTTCTTCAGCATCCCGAAAGCCGAGATGTGAGCACTCGAGGAACCTAGCACATGCATGTGTCAGCCACTTGTGCTGCGTGTGTGCAACATGATCCTGAGGATCAGCTCAACTATGCTTGCGTGCAACAAGGTCTGAAGCTCAGCAATCATCCAGTGACCGATACAAGAGTGTGTCGCTCCATCCAGCACGTGACAATCTGCAGCAAAGCCACCACGATTCGGATCCGTTCAAGAGCTGGCCTTTTTCCGCAAGTCACTTGCTTCAGACATCAGTGGAAACATCCTGCGAGGCTGGCAAGTGGGCCAGGCTCTCAGCACAAGCTTTGCATTGCATGTCAGTAGCATCTGAAGAGAACTGGGGCCATCAAGTGGCAAGCGCCGCTTGCCCCACTTGAAAAAGAAAGCTAGGACTCTTCAAGGTTGTGCAACTCGTGCCACTTCAGCTGAGGCTTAGGGTTTAGGGAGTTGGGGTACGCGTTTCCCGACCTGCTCAGGGTTTCCGGGAGGGTTTAGGGTTTTCGGGTTTAGAGTGTATTGGGGTTTTAGGGCTTAGGTTCGCAAATTGGCATGGCGGAATCCATAACGTTGCGTAAGTGAGACCACCACCAGCATGCATGCAGTGGACCGACAAAAAACTAAGTGCAGTAGTCATCAAAAAACTAAGCCAGAGGAAAATCGCCATTGGGGAACTAGGGTTTAGGGGTCTAGGCTTTGGGGTTTATAGGGGTTTAGGTTTTAGCGTTTAGGGTTTGCGAAAAGCGAGGCTAGATCACTAGTCTAGCAGAGGATGATACCTACAAACCCAGAGAATCCCAAAACATTAGGAACTATCCGGTGTCCTGTTTTTAAACAGAGGTGGCCCCAAACTCCATGCCCGAAAACCCCAGGCCTTAAACTCCAAGCCCCAAACCCGTGGTACAGCCCAGCGCACTAAACCCAGCCCTGAATAAACCCTAAACCCTGTGATACGGCCCAGAAGAGGCTCTGAACCCGATAATACTGCCCAGAATAGTCCCTAAACCCTCTGAAATTCTGAAACAGCCCAGAACAGGCCCCAAACTCTGTGGCCGGATCCTGCAGAATAACAAAATCTGAATAAGCAATTGAGTAAACACCATCAAGTCCTTAAGCATTTATATGAATGCATACATAGATCAGTGAAGAAGCAAGTAAATAGATAAGAACTAAATATCTACATACCTCTGATAGAGAGGTTTTAGAGCGTTAGGATGCGCGGTTTAGGGTTTTTAGGATTTAGGGTTTGACGGCCAGTCTCAGTGTTTTTTTGGGTTTTGGAGTTTCGGGTTTGGGGGTTTAGGCTTTGGGGTTTGGGGGTTTGGGGTTCGAGGGTTTTAAGATTTTAGGGCTTTGGGGTGTAGGCATTTTAGGGTGCTGTTGTATTGTTACCAGTACTATTGCCAACACGATTACTGCTACTAGTACTACTGAAGCTCTGAAGACCTCATGGAGTGCAAGTGGCAGAAGCGGCACAAGTGGGCAAACCATGGCAAACCGGCGATGTCAAATGACCCAAGTGAGGCAAGTGGCGTGAAACGTGGTGGTAATGTTGCGTCAGGCCAAGTGGATGGTGGTCAAGATGCACGGAGAGTTATTTGCAAGACAAATACATGCATCAGAATCTGTCGGTCGGGGATGAAGACCCAAGACCCAAGGGTCTGCATTAGAAGCATCTCTGTGCACGCAATTCTGCGCGTCGCAACGGTCCAGAAGAATGTCTCGGATACAGACGAGGAAAGTCGACAGCCGTGGAACTGATCGTTCTAAAGATTGATGCGCTGATGCTCTGGAATTGGTCAGGCCTGTGACCGCATGTGCCACTCAATTCCCGCACCGTACTTTTCATTTGTGCGACTCTTGATCTTGACTTTGCCGCGTCATGAGTGTGTGTTGACCAGTCGGTGACTGCAATGATCTCGAGCATCCCGGAAGGGTTTGCCACAGCTGAGGATCTCTCGCTGAATCTTCTTCGTGACGCCTGCGATGCGTGCACGCTGGGAATCTCGGAGGAAACTCGTTCAGATGGGAACCTGTCTCGAAGTTTTGGCAAGGTCTGAAGACTGGCTCCCCGAAGAGACCGTTTCAGCAACTTGGCACTGGATTGCCAGCAGTGTGCTAGCTACTAGACTCGTTTCTGGCCCGAGGTCGTCGGCGCCGGCCTGGGCGCCTGCGCCGAAAGCGGCGCCTGGCAGCAGGCCTTGCTATTGCTCGAGAAGGCGCCGAACTCTGCAAGGAAATTCGCGTGCATCGTGGATGTCTGAGATTCCCCTCTGTCTTTAGTCCTGCAGTCCAGTCTGATCTGACTTAAGCCAGCTCCACGTAGCAGTGCGCGGAGGTGAGAGCCCGAGCTCTGAATTGCTGCAGCCCGTTCGAAGTGGGATTATCAATGCACGCTGATAGTACCGTTTACAAGGCTGTAGGCTGCAGGCAGTCTTGGCCTGTATCGGCAGACCAATTTTCACAGTTGTCACAGATAGCGGGCAGAATTGGAAGCGTAGCTCGGCAAAGCCTGAAGGTGAACCAAGCTGTCGCAGCGCCTGAAAGCGCCAAGGCGGACGGCCAATTCTCGTGCTGCAGTCAACACTTTGTCGTTGTGTCTCAGGCCTTATCTCCATGGGTCCGCGAGGCAAGAAGTACAGCGCGGCTCCCGGCTGGCATCGAAATTGAGGTCGTTGCTTGGAGCTACACTGGTGCACAACCGCCGTGCAAGATCTTGGAAACTAGGCAGAGGGAGCTAGCAGGATGTGCTTAGTGGCATGGTGAGCGACAGCTCTGAAGCCTGAGCCTTGTCGACTGATGCTGCAGGCCATGCTTGCAGCCATCCGAGCCGCAGCTTGGAAACCATGCCTGGCATTGCTGGACTTGCAAGGTGCAAGTTCTCATGCCGGGTTGAAGGGTAGAAAAAGAAAAGGCGAGAACAAAATGTCAATAGGCTGAACAGTGTATTGCCTTTGCATGGCCAGCCCCTTTTCTCGCGTACAGTGGCGAAGTCCGATGTGACATGGTTCTTCACCACCCCCTTGAAGGTAATTGCCAGGGCAAAAAGGCCATGGCCATTCAATGACCCATGCCATGCTTGAACCGAAGTGGCAATGGAGGTGCACCTAGCGAGCAGCTGGCTGCTCTGGGATGCGCTGTGCGTGCATGCGGCCTTGGCAGGTCCAAGGGTTAAATGCCGCACGCGTTTTCTGCTCAAAAGCATGACAGTCGCTAAGCCACCTCACCTTCACCGCCGTTTTTGTCGAATGCTCTTGCATCCAGGAATTGGCAGGGAGCACTCGAACTGTCTGCGAAGGCCGAAGCCAGGCCTCCACAGACTCAACTGCCTGCTTGCATTGTGGATTCTGGAACAATGTGCTGTTGATATGGCGTGTGACGATTCTGCATGTGCCTTTTTAAGCTAGTTCGTTGCAGTTATTCAGACCAGCTGTCGTGCTAGTGTTTCATGCGGTTGCCAGGGCCGTGGAAGAAGAATGGGGCAATATCTGGAGCGCACAAAGCTGGGCGTGCCAGGCAACGGCTGCTTATGAGTGTGATACTACTGGGGTAGGTAGGAACCCGTTGTCAAGGATGTGATGGTAGGTGTCTGCATTGAGGGCATGTGATTTGGCCTCAAACTATTTGGGGAACATATCAAGACTGCAGTTGAACTGAAAGTCTCAAGAGGTTATTGTGAGCATCTTGTGTCGAAGAGTTGAGTATCCGACAGGTTTGCTCCGAACACAAGCTGTCTGAGTCACTCGCAGGCCTCGGACGCTCCACAGCCCGTGGCTGCAGGCTTCAGGAGACTTTCCCTGCCTATGTAGAAAAATCTTGCTGCCTTGGAAGTCCTGCACAAGCAAGGGAACAGAGCCGGGTGCCGGGGGTGGTAGGGTTGTGATTCGTTGGAGAAATAGAGCGGGTGGGTTTGCCCTGAGCCAGGGCTGTGCTTGCACATAAATGTCTCGCATCCGTTCTTGCACCGTGCAGAGTCAGCATTCCGACATCCAAGCACCACGTGTCCCGTGCCTGTCGGGCTCAGCAGCTACGGGAAGGGATCCAAGGCAAGCCTGTAGAAATATCATGTTACTTTTATTTGTATCCACGAGCACAACTGCTTAAAGTCTTTTGCAGCTTAGAAGTAGGTCGCCGTGATGGCAGCTGCAAGGCCCAAGCTGAGTGACATACGCATGCCGTGGTTATTCATACTGCATTGCTTACACTTGCGAGTTCTTCAGTGTAGCACGCCTTGCTTCTCAGCCACGGGTTTCTTCGCACCTTCGAGAGGTATCAGTTTTTCTCGAATTGACGAGGCTCTAGGAATCCTCGTGTAACTTTCTCCGGCTGCACATCCATCTGACTATGTTCACAAGCTGTACACTTCGGCAGTCATCGGAGGTTACTGGAGCCTGCACAGGCTGGAGGGCCATGCTGCAGGGGGACACATCACCCGCAGCAGAGCCTTGACTTGCATAGCAATCTCGGACAGTCCCAGACTGTGCATTCTGAACCAGATGAGGGTTGTGAGTGATCGCGCTGAGGGCTTTGACACTCGGCGATACGGTTGGACGCGCGTCCTGAATCTGAACCCAAATGCCTTCATTCAGCCTGCGTTCACTCACCGCGGTTCAAGCAGCACAGCGATTCAAACACAAAGACCTGCCCTGCACGGGGGTTAGGGTTTTGAGGGCACAGGGTTTATACGATTCAAAGGTAAGCCGTTTTTAAGGATTCGATATTGTTTATCCTATTTGCTATTTTGTTAAAGATAGGTGTGGAGCTTTTCGGGCACGGCGTTTCGGGCTTGTGTTGAATCGTTGAAGGGTTTCACAGTTTGAGGCATTTAAGGTTCAAGTTATGGGTCGGGTTTAATTAGGGTTTAGGCTCCGTCAGTGTTGTCAAGCTCAGCTTTCGTGCTTGTCGAGAAGGCATGAAAGTGCCGCATTCGCAGCCGGATTCCCGATCAGGCATCCCGCCACATTTGCGGCCAAACCACCGCAAATGTGTGCTCGGGATCGACCGTCACCACAGGCACATGTTTGCCACGACCGAGAAGACTCAAGGCGGCATCTCCACCACCGGTCGTGTCGTCCGAGAGCCGTGCTCCAGGCAGCAGAGCCCCCAGCATGCGTCACCGATGGGACTCGAAAGTCTGTGCTGCTTTCCGTTCGCCCTTCTCCTTGAAGAGCCGTGCCTGAAGCCAGCGGGCTGCGAGACCGAAACCTTAGCAATATGTCTCTTCGCACTTCTGTGCATGTTCAAGTGGCTCTCCAGCCCCATAACAGATAGCCGTGATGTGCACTTCATCACACATACTGTGGTTGGACGAGCAACTTTCAACCACTCCCCCACGCATCACCGTCAGCCACCACATGCCACATCGGCGAACTACCCACAGGTGATAGGGCCTCGATCTTCCCCTTGAACCTGCCAGGATACCGGACCTACTTGCCTCCTTACTTGCCAACCTGTGGCGTGGATGTTTCGGGAGCTAGCTCCCGGATGTGACTGCATGAAGCACGAGTGTATGGGTAGCCCAAATCTAACTAGCAAGAATGTTCCTGCTCCCACCCACCCAACCCACGGAGTCAGAGGGCTACGGTGGAGCACATCCTTGACAGTAACCCGGGACGAGTTTCTCCGTCTCCACGTTGATGCACCGACGCATGGCAGGCTGTTGAGACATAGCATCTGTGTAGGGAATTGCTACATGATCTTGAGTTCCGCTTTCAAGTGTTGTCGCCAGTTCCGAACTTTCGGCATCACACTTTCAAGACAAAGGGCGGTGCAGCACCAGAATGTAGCAAGTGGCATAGATAAAGGTAGAGAGTCTTAGCAGAACAAGGATGGCGGCGGCGACGGAGACCCTTGGGACGAGGCTTGTCAGCGGTGAGTGTGCACGGCGTGCGTGGCACATTAGCAGGCGGCGCTGCGCTTGTCTGCCCGTGCCTTCCGTGCCTGGCGTGCTGCGCAAGCCCCGGCGCGCTACTCCTCGGCCTCTGTGGTGCTCGGCAGTGCCTGGACCCGCAGAACATGTGAGAGCATATATGAGAGCCATGGCCACAGCCATCAGAGGCCGTAAAAGGCACTAAAGGCACATGCATTTCCTTGGGTTCCATTACGTTTCATCCTCTGCGAAGGTGCCGCATACCGTCAGCTCGGCCTCGGACGTCGACGCAGCCGCCAGCCTCTTGCCTTAGCCACACAAGCGAAGGGTATCTTGTTGAATTAAGCAGAGCTCGCTCTTGCCATTGTGCAGCGATATGAAGATGAATCTCCCGACGGCTACAGAAGTTCTGTTAGATACGTGCTATGCACGTTCAAGGTCTGTGCAGACGGAGCCGGCCTATGAGGTACAGCATGACAATCCAGTTTCGCAGACGGATGGCGCAGTTCGCGAAGCCCTCTCGTGACCCGGCAGAAAGATATGCAGAGCTCCCTCCAGCCACACGCACGGAACGGCCCCAGCATCTGAGGTCCATTTCGATGTCTGCTGCGGCAGAGCTGCCGTCAAGCGAGCGGGATCTGCCGAGCAGGAGCTTCCCTGCCTTCAGCATCCGCGGCGATTCCGTAAAAACGCTTGTCACAGGCCTTCGGACGTGGATGAGCTGAGCGGCCTGGAACAGCAGACGGAGCCTTCGTCACATGCTGGGATTTCTTCGTCACCCCCTCGACGCGAGCAGGAAGTGTCTCTTCGGCAGCCAGTCAGAAATCTTAGGGGGTTCCTCATTGCCAGGCATCGGGAAACACGATCTGCATCCCTTGGATTGTTGTTTCTTTCAGGAGCACACTGTGGCGATGTCATTGGAAGTGGATGCTCCAACCACAGAGTTACAGTCAGGCCCACCTGACGTTGAGTCAAAGCCACATGCGCTTCTCAGATGCAGCTGGCACGTCTGAGCTGGCTGCTCGTTTATGCTCCTTCCAGAGTTTTCCGGAATAAGGTTTGCCCCAGCACCCCTACAGGGAGTGCATGCGTGACCTGCCGGCACGCTACAGGTTCTAATTCCATCATTGCTCATAGGCTCATCGTTTGCAATGTTTGTGGCTTCACTTAGGCTCGGTGAGGAAGCATCTTTGACGCAATCTCAAACTGCAGAAGTCGACTCGGTCGCCTCGCGAGATCATGAAGTTGCTGGGGCACCATCACCGCTCCGTGGAGAAGACGAAGAGGCTACAAAAGCTGACTCAGCTGAGATCCAAACACAGGAGGACGAGCCAGCCCATTCTATGGCAGAGGGGCAGTTCGACGAGTCGAGCGCAAACAAGCTTCCGTTCGACGACGGAGAGGAGGCGCCCTTTTGCACGTCCAAGGCTTTGACAAGCTTTGACGTGAGAGAACTCTGCTGTCAGGATCCGGGCGGCTACGTCGGCGCTGAGCAGAGTGCAAGGCCTGGCCGAGAGTACCCTGCGCCGTAGCGCTGCTACGTCCTTGTGCCCTCCAGGCCGAGGGACCAACGATGGCACGTCCTGGGTGGGAACCTCAGGAGAGAGGCGATAGCGTGACGAGAGAATTTTCAAGGTGACGATCCACCGCCCCGCGCCTCCGAGGGTGCCGCGATCTCAAAACATAGCAGGCTGGTTATGTTGAGGGGCTTCAAAGCATCTTCTGGTCAGGCTCTACTGCTGTCGGAGCAGAGGTTCAGGCCGGTGGCTAGCTGACTCCTTGTGTCCCTTCATCTCGCCAATCCTGGAGGCAAACACGCCGCCATCTTCTGGCAAGCTGCGTCACGTCTTGGAAAGAAGGCGTCAAATGCGGCCGAAGACGAAGTGGCTGCACGGCCCTCCCAAAACTGCGTGGCAGGTGTGGGCTTCCTCGTCAGCACCTCTCTTTGGCAAGACGATGAGGATCTCACGCGAGGGATGCAGGGACTGGTGGCTGGAGCTGCTTCAAAGGTGCTTCATAAGTCTGCAGCCGAATCCACTGATGCAAGTGAGATATGCAGGGGCTGCGGGGCCCGCTTGACACCTTAAGCCAAGATGTGACGAAAGCCGGAGGAATGCGGAAGGGAAACGTGCCGTGGTGACGCCAATCAAGATTTGGATAGCCTGCTTCTGGCCATTGGCCGAGAAACAGCGCAAACCATCACTGCTGCCTAGCCAGGCCTCATGCACCATTCCGTGTTCATTGGGAGGTACTTAGATTGAAAGGGAAGATTCATCAGCCGTCATCTCGCTGAGTGACGGCAGTACTGTAGCTTCGGCCTGGCAGCACGCTGAAAGAGGACATGCGGCGCTGGCATTTGCGCGGCCTGGCTCCGACCTGAGGAGAAAGCTTCCGACTGAGATTTCGGAAGCTCCTCGGGCTGAGGAGCTTCGTCTCCAAGGCTGCCAAGCCGTGCGGCAGCAGGCCGCCTGGGCGCCGCCTCTCACTCTAAAACTCGATGTCTGCTTTGCCTCTCGCAGGAGATGGAAGCCAGTCGCGAGGCGCAGGCTGCGCTGCAGGTGCGACTCAGCAAGCGAAGCTGTTAGCTCGATTCATAGGTGCTTGCAACATGCAGTGTTGAGGCCAAGATGCAAGACGAAGTGAAGAAAGCAGAGGCCAGGCATGGCCAGGCTGCCAGGCCTTCTGGAAAAAAAAAGAGCTGGGAGCAGACCCGGCAGACCTGGCAGGTGCGAGTGCGAGAGGAATTTCAAGCCCAGTTACAAGCACAGGCTCCGAGCGTTCTTGCTCATGAGCACTGGTGCATCGCCGTGTCCTTGTGCTTGCTTTGGCTTCTGCCTTCTCTGCCTTCAGTGCTTCACCTTGGTTGGTCCGTGGCTGCAATGCTCATAGCCTTCAGTGCCCGAGCATGGGCCGACCCAACCGCCCAAAACCTGAGGAGCCTGTTAACACTGTTGCCAGTATTGCCATTCCGTTCAGTATCTAGTTTGCAACTTTGATTACATCAGCAAGAACAGCACCAAGTCAGACTTCCCCTTCCCCGTCTGCTGTCGTGCTCCATGCTCAACCTCTCTAGTTTCGTTAGGTCGGCTAGTTGCAAACCCAAACCTGACACAATTCATAAGCAAGCTTGCCGAGCCTGTGCTGCATTTCTTCTTGCTGCCACGCTTCTTGGCATCAAGTTGGTCATTGTGCAATTGCTTTACCCAGACTCACTGTTCACACATGGGGAATCTGTGTAACCGGTGAGCGAAATGGAGTGTTGCATGCCAAGGCCTTAAAGCATGGGTGATAGCAGCCGGGAAGAGATTTGTGCCTCAGCCTTGCTCATTCGCAGGTTCTCAAAACCAGGATGGTAACTTGAAGATTCAGCTTTGAGCAGATTCTTGTTGCGACCAGCGCAACCGTGATTCATGGTCTCTCGCACGCTTCCCAACGAGGTGCCCAGCTTCGGCAAGCTCTGGAACTTCGAGCAAAATACTGCGAAAGGCTGCCGCCAAAGAGGAGCCCCCAAAGAAGGCAAAAGGGAGGGCCGAAGCGAGTGGAAGTTCCTGCAGGAGCTCCTTCCCAAAGTCGGGAAAGCTGGAGTTGAAGTGGCAGGATGGTTTGCTCCAGGTTCGCCGCTCTGCCGCACTGGCAGAACCCAACAGAGAGCCGCAGCCGTTCTATTGCTTTTTCCGAGAAGCTTCTATGAGGAGAGAAGGGCTCTGAGCAGTCGCTCTTCCAAGTGCCGAGCCTGGACGAATACTACGATGACATGCCCCCAAGCTGCTTTATTCCTCGGGGCATTTGCCGCATCTTTCTGTAGCGCTCTATCTGCTTTGCCCAGACTAAGTGACTCTTTCAAGTGTGTCAGGAACACGCTCTTTCAGATCAGGCCTGGGTCTTTCCTCTCACGTCTGCCGGGGAAGTCCGGAGTCACCGGTGAGTGCTGCCAGGTCTTCTGGGCCCGTTTCCAGCTATGCGTATCAGAGGCTGAGATTGCTACAGACAAAGTTTGAGCTGTATACCATGGCGACTTGGCTAATTATGAAACTTTCTGCTGCCGGTCTTAATCTTCCACAACTCCATACTGTAACCTTTTTGTGAGGTCTTCGGGGACCAGGAAGCCCAGGACGGCAGCTGTAGGCTGCAATTTGCGGCTCGGAACTGGAAGGTTGCAGGTCCAGCTTTCCTCATGTTGAAACAGGATGCGATGGAGACAGGGCACCGAGACCCGTGGATGCACGTTTCGTCTCTTCAGTTCAAAGCTTTGGCGGCCTTTTCGGTGGAGAACTGTAGCCGTAGCCTTCTACCCGAATAAGGATTTCTACAACGTCAGGAAGGTGGACACTCACATTCACCACTCAGCTGCCGCTCGTTTGGGCAAGTTCTCTTTTTTAAATCGAGCAGCGACCAATCGTGCCGTAAACGGCTCCCGGCTCCTACTAGGCCATGAATGCCAAGCACTTGTTGCGGTTCATGAAAAAGAAGCTGAAGAGATTCTCCTCCGACGTGGTCGATGTCACTTGGTTGACACTCTGCTCTGGAACTGGAGTCTTCTCTCAGCATCAAATGCAGGGCTCACACCCTTGTCTTGCATCACATCACGCCTTGCTTCAAGCACCAGCGAGGTAAAGGATGGAAAGGAACGGACGCTCAAGACAGTCTTCGGCGAGACTCGTTTCATTTAGCGAACGAGTTTTCTGATAATCGAAAATCTTCCAAACAAATGTGAACTACCCCACTTGTTAAGGACATGGGCATCGGCTGGACCGACCTGTGCATCGACCGCTTGCAGGCCGGCAAATCATAGGTTGCGTAATTGGCGGTGTGCACCTCTCACTTTAGTCGGCTTTGGTGCTAAGCTGTCTAGGTGTGGGCGGATAAAAGCTGCCTTCATCGCTTCGATCGTTTCAACAACAAGAGACCTGGCAGAGATGAAAGACTGATGGCTCAGGGCAGTCACGGACTCCACCCGACCCCCACTCTCTGAGCATTCAGCTCTGGTGTGGTGACGTAGCATTACTTGCAGCAATAGCCGAACGGCTTGTGTAAGTAAGTACCTGCAGTTTGTTTGCCGTCTACGTCTTCTCTTTCAACGCAGCTGCGACACCACATGGCTCTCTTCCACGTTGAGCAGTGTGTGCTGAAGGCAGAGGTACATGAGAAAAGCTGTGAATCCTCAAACCACCTTCCTCCTCCGCCTTCTCCTCCGGGACGACTCTGTTTATTGCGCATGACTAGTTCAACAGGCAGTTCTACTGTACCTGGTTGACAGTATAGGAGTCTCTCGACTCAAGCAACAGTGGCTGAACTTCGCGCCGGATTTCTCGATTCAAGGTATTCTCCAATGGGGCAGAATGAGCTGCGCACGATTTTCCTCAAGACCGCTGCTTGGCTTTGCTGTGGTTCTCTGGCAGCCTCGGTGTCGAAGAAATCGTTTTGTCAAACCAGCCCTCCACACCTACAGCTATAACATATACCGAAGGCGTGGAGCAGGCTCTCTTGCTACATCGAAAGGTGAAGGTTCCATATTCCTCCGTGCAGGCAGATTGGGAACCGAGTGTCTCGAAGGCTTCGTCTCAGTGCATCAGAGGACAATGCGATGGGCGGTCGATACCTCGCCGAGCTCACGGCTGCAGCTTGTCATCAGCTCCGGTGCCAAGCAGACCTCAAAACAAGAACTAGGGTCAATTGATGAGAAACTGGATGTCTGAGCTCTACGTGCCTTCAACATGCATGGCAAGGAGTTGATCTCCGACCTGGAAGAGTCGAAGTACCAACATGCAGAGTGGCGACTCTCCATCTACGGCCGTAGCTTGGGCTGACACTCCCAGCAGTCCCAGCATGCTTCAGCTGCCGTGCTGCCCCACTGAAACGTGACATGCTGTGCAGATCAGGACGGCCCAGCTTGTGCTAAGCATCGTGCACCAAGGCAAGATGTCGGAGTGGGAGAGCTTGAGCAAGTGGGTCCTTGGACGTGGCGGCAAAGGATGCATGGCCGGTGTAGTTTTTTCCTGCGACTTGTTTATTTATCTTGTTTCGCAAGGGCCACAGCCGTGCAAATGGCAAAGGATGTGGTAAAGCCCTACTCTCACCGAACATCCGATGGATGATTCAGATCCCACGGCTCTTTTCCTTGCAGCTCGGTAGCATGCGGAGCGGCGTCAACCCACTGGGGCCGAAAATTCTGATCTTGAGAAGCAGTCAGGTACAAGTCAACCGGTCAGTTGGACAACTTCGGCCAGATGCCACCAGGCAGAAAATGACCCGTTTGCTTCGAGCCATTGTAACTGATGGCTCATCTCTGGCCTCGTACGTCCAATGGACTTGCCACTTGCCCGGTGCCGGCAGTGGAAGTGTTGCGACGACGCGGGAGTTCGTTGGTGCGATCGATTGCCCAGTTGCTAGCGATGCCTGGAGTGAGCTTGGATGCAGTGATTGCTGCACGCCCTGTGCCGCTGTTTTGCTTTTTCTGCCGCCTTTGGTGTGGCTTCTCTTGCTGCTGGAGCTGGTGATAGGACGATTGGGAAAGCAAACGGCACCGGAAACAACAATCTAACGACTCATTGAATTTTGTGGCTGTAGGGCTGCAGCATCCGGTCTGTCGTATCACAAGAAAGTTACTAATAAGCCATTGCACCCGTGACCTTTCTTTCTGCCGAGTGTGTATTTCAAGGCCGGGGACTGGTTCCTAGTGCACATCCTTGGTCCCATCGAGGGGCGGAATGTCGAGTTGCGAGCCAAAGTCCCGAACCTCGCAAAACTGCATCCTTGACCTTGTACTGGGGATGCCAGCAATCTTCATGCGGTGTGAGGCCTGGCTGCCACACACCGATCCTATCATACGAAGCAGACTTGTTAGTGTGTTGTCGCTTCGTTTTTGCATGATAAGTCGAAGTTCCGTGTCGTGGTGTGGTTTTGCATGTCGTGACGTGGTTGCTGCGCCGCGTCCCTCCCTGTCTCCCTCCCGCTGCCTCCCTCGATCTCCCTGTCTCCCTCCCTCTCTCTCCGTCCCTGACTCTCCCCTCCCTCCCTCGCTCGCTCCCTCGCCTCAGTTTGGGGGCGAATGGCACTACCCGCATATGGCACGAGCGCTGCTGGGATTTGCTCGGCAGATGTTTTGGAAGCTGAAGATCTCGTTCAGAAAACCAGACAGTCTGAAAAAGAGTGTTTGTGGCAGTTTGTCACATTGGGGCCATTGCTTGTAGACACATTGAGGGGAGCAGCAGAGCAGCAGCAACTCTTTCACGGCGGAGCCATCTCTCCAAGACCGAGGCTTGAGAATATCTTCACTCCGCTCTTTGAGCCGAGCTCAGCCTTGCGCATGCCGCGCAGTCCGACTTTAAACGGGCAGCTGCAGAGTCTGAGGAAGCCACGCTCTTCCCAGAGAAGCATGCCGATGTTGCGGAGTTCATTCAGCACATCAGCGGCCAGAGGCTTGGTCTCTGGTCCGGGTGTGATAGGGCGCCATGGCAAGTTTGGAGCTATGGGCCTGAGTTCTACTGCCCGTGACTTTTGCGAGTGTTGCTCAGGGAGACCTCAATGGGACTTGCATCCGTTTTGGAGAGGTTTGATCGATCCCTCCAGCTAGCCGAGGTTTCGACACTGTAGACGACGAGAGCAAGTCTGAGAAACCGGTTGACCGGACTTTCTCGTCAAAGTCCCGGCCGCCACATCTCTGGGACATTGCGGACAACCCGCAGAAGCCTCGGAGGATCCTGCTTGGTCATTGACGCGTGTGTCCGACAGTCTGTGGAGTGGGAAAATGGTGCCGAAGCTATAAGGTCTTACAAGTACTATTCCTACTTTATCCAGACGAATCTGCGATTGCTGAACATGCTCAGACACCAGCAGCTTGGATGACTTGAAGACACATGGAACAACGTGATTTGGTAAAGTGGGCAAGTCCAGCAAGTCGCTGGCGGAAGGTTGGGCCTCAACACCTTCGACTACAGGCCACACGCCGGAGAGGCCCTGCCAGCGCGGCCTTGGCAACGGTCTAGGATGCTCAACACAGATTCAACTAGTCTGTTACGGGTTGAAGCTCGATGCGTCAACGAGCCGCGATTATGTATGCGCGATTGACGAGGGTTTGGAGTCGTTGGTTTCAGTTTTTGCGGCGTTTTCGGGTTTAAGGGCTTTAGAGTCAAGGATTTCAAGTCCGTGCCTGTGCCAGTTCATCTTCAGATGCCAGAATCCGGCTTTGGACAGGCCGGCGAAGTTCATCATCTAGATACAGCATTTCTGCTAGCTGATGGTGCCTGGGCCGAGCTTCAGCAGTCGGTGTCCTTGGTGACTCCAGGATCATGGATGGTCCTTCAATTGGGGTTTATTACAGCAGCTTAACTGAGGGTGAGTGAATTTCGGGCTGTTGCACACGAATCTCACAAACGAATTTCACACGTGGAGGGCGAGCAGTAGCGAGTTTATTCAACTTCACGATTGCCTTCTCCATGAATTCTCCGATCAAGCTGAACTTGCAGGTCTGAGAATGAGGCTGAGACAAGAAAGGGCGAGAGCGAGCATTGAGCATTGCCAGCTGAGTAGATAAAGCAGAGTCACGCGCACCTAGTCTCGGGACGTGTCTCGCGATGGCTGATATGTGTGGCAGGTCTCGATATCAACGAGTCCGATGGCAGCTGCTTTAGCATCCTGCATCTTTGACATGTGGGGCCACACTGAGCCTCCCAGTCTTGCCAGACATTGGCTGTTGGCTGCGTTGGCAGCGGCAGTGTGGCCAAGGTTGTCTTCTGTGCGTATGTCTGCAGAGGTTGATGAAAAGGCCGGTGTTATCTGGTTCAACCCGGTGGATGCTTTCTTGAGCGAGAGCTTGCGGCCACTCACGCGGGAACTACTCAGGGATTTGCCAGGCTGCCATTCCTTGCAAACTGTTTCCAACTGTAGCTGCCCTCTTCCTCCTGCACCGGAGCTTCTGGGCACACGCCCGTTGCCCAGTGTCGTCGTTGTTGGTGCTGCCAAAGCCGGAACGAGTATGCTGGTCTCTCTGATGGAGGTATGTAGCCCGCCTGCTTACGTACCCAAAGTAGGCAGGGCAGCGCAGCTGAGTGGTGAATCCTTCTATTGGATACCTGAGCTGCTGCCCATTGTACAAGATGAGCATCTCTCTTGGAGAGGATGGCAGTGTGGTGATGCCACTTCCTTTCCAGCTGCGGTGCGCCGAGTGCTGTCACGCCAGGCTTGTTCACCTCAAGGCTATCGCACTGCAGTGTTTGGGAATATTGTCAATGAGGCCTTCGACAACGGCACTGCCACCAGCGGCAGACGTGACAGTGTCGAAACCAATGCGACGTTTACAGTGGAGAAAACACCTGAATACCTGGTTTGGCCCCATGTGCATGTTGCCTTGAGACCGTTCGTTGCATCCGGCAGCAAGATTGTTGCCATGCTAAGGCATCCGATCTTGCGCTTAATCTCTGCATTTCGCCATTACACCATATGGCAATCTGCAGTCGTGGATCGCAATTTACAGGTGAGTAACTTTGGTACAACCTTTGAGGAGTATGCTTTCCGCGCGATGCATGATCCGGTCTTCCGAGAAATGCATATAGAAATAGTCGAACACTTGACCACCGGAAGCGACCTTCATAGGATGGATGGGTTCTTGCGTGCATACGTGAAAGCCATCTATTCTCTTTGTGACGCAAACACTTGGCATGTAGTGTGTGCGCTGAAGCGCGGACCTCTCACGTCCTACTACCTCCCGCAGCTGCTCTCAATGGTCCGCTTTATTGGTGGTTGTCCGTCGAAGTGGCTGCGGGTGGTGCAGACGGAGCAGCTTTTTCGAAAGCCTTCCCTCGTGCTGAGAAAGCTTTGGGCCTGGATCGGTGTGAAAGGGCCAGTGAGACTAGACGACATCATACCTGCAAAAGATCCGCGCAGGGCCATGGGGAAATTGACGGGTGGTAAGTGGCACTTGACGACAAACTCAAGCGTGTGTGGAGATCCTCAGATCATCGGAGGCCTGCACCAAGTGTACAGTCATTTGCACCTCATCTTGGCACGTTTAGTCGAGGGCTTAGGTGTGTCCTTGGCACCCTTTGACGTGGGTCTCTGGGCAAAGCCCAACGTTGCAGTCACGAATTGTTTTTCCAAAGCAGGCTAAGACTGCCCCGTGGATCGATGACTGCATCTCGTCAATGCCCCGGCAGCCTGTGCGAACTTCACCCCGGCAGAAATCTTGCTTGCTGCAGGCTTTAGACGTGCAGCATATGTCTGGATACAAGGAATCAATCACGGCCTGAACTTGCGAAAGTCGATGGGGTTGCTGCCTGGCTTCAGATTCTTCGTGTCACTTTGTGCTCGAGTAGCCATGTCTATGCTGAGGCAATACTTGTTCTACCTGGCCCAGATTGGACTGGCCATGTCTCCCTGTTCGAACAATCAACTGCCACCCAGCATGCAAATACCGACCAAGTAGGCAGCCGATAGGTGCGTGGGTTTCTATGATAGGGTTGCCATTATGGTAGGGCAACAATTTCGCCCCAACATGAGCTGCCGAGTCCAAGACAAGAAGCTAAGCCATGCTGAAACTCTGATCCACTTCAGCAGTGAACCGCAATGCATACAGAGGAGGACATCCGAGATCTCGCCAAGGTTCCTTGCATACGAGAAGAGCCCCTTTCCGGTCTACTTCTCGCGTGGCCTCAACGTGTCGTTGTCGACTGACGACCCGCTGATGTTCCACCAGACGAAGGCACACAGCTGAGACGCTCTTGTTGGGCACATGCTTCGCCAAACATGAGGTACGAGAACCTGCTAATATTTAAGAACAACAGGAACAAAACAGTAGTAGTAGTAGTAGTCGTAGTAGTGGTAGTGGTAGTGGTAGTAGTGTAGTAGTGTAGTAGTGTAGTAGTGTAGTAGTGTAGTAGTGTAGTAGTGTAGTAGTGTAGTAGTGTAGTAGTGTAGTAGTAGTAGTAGTACTATTATTCATTCAATGCGTCACGCATGTCTGTGCTTGACGAGAGCGGGACAGACTTTGAGTCCTGCCGCTCGGTTGGCGGCTACGCTTGTTTGCGCATCCCATAGAGCATCTAAGTCGAGCAAATCTTCCATCTCCAGCGCGGCAAACATAACACTCTCATCAGCAGCAGTATCCGCGTTCGAACCAGAGGTGATGGCTCCGTGTGTCGGGTAAAAAGTCTGTCCACCCTCCGAATAGAGCGCATGACCCATTGCCAGCCCAGTCCTCATTGCGGAGCCGCAGTCACTGTGTCACTCTCAGCTTCACGCTCCGAGCTGCTGCCGCGCACCAAAATCGCCGTCTCAACAGCTGTTGCATCAGCACCGTTCTCCGCTGCGGGATGCTGCCAAGAAGAAGCAGCAGGACTAGAAACGCTAGCGCCAGCGTCTGCAGTACTGCCACAACCTCCAGTGCCTCGACGAAGAGAGTCCTTGGGGGCTGACGGGCACGCCTGACATGCACAGTTTGCTGACGCACATCACAGCCGACATCATGATTCCCTCCGTCTGTCTGCTTGCAGTGTTGACAGCAGTGAATATGTTGCAAGCCCGCCACCCTTTCACATGAATCTGAAGCACACACTGGCAGACTTTGGCGTGCCGCTCGTAGGATGTATCTTTCCCAGGTCGAGTTGCATCGATCTGTGTACTCGCCAACTGTGCATTGGCTGCAGCAGTGCCGATGAAAGCAACGTCCAGCCCGAAAACAGCGTTCACAGCCCGGGGTGCTGCATTGCTGATGGGATGACTGTCGGGCCTGACGCTCACGCATGACGCCTTCCGACGCGTCCTCCGCCTCCATCAGCCGCAGCCCACCATGCCATGACCTGAGTTCAGCATGCTGCTGGCAGTGGCGTAAAGAAGCCAGGTTAGGTGTGGATTGAAGCAGTGCAGATGCACATACCGTCAGTGGTCCGCACAGGACCCAGCTCAAGCACTACAGTTTATTTTCCTGGTCTTGCATGAAGCAGCAATGACTGTCTCAGGTCTGTTGCCTGCAAAGGTATTGACCAACGCGAGCTTAATAGACACAGGCAGCGAAGCACATCCCTTCAGCACCTCACATCTGCTTATTGTTCAGGGCAAGTTCTGGGTAAGGTAGGTGTGCTACCGTAGACCGACAACATGTTGAATTCCGGCAACATGAGAGGGCCTAAACCAAAGAAATTAAAAAAAAGGTAGGGAAGTAGGGAAGACAGTGACGGTGGGAAGACCAGTTGCAGCAAACGAGCCTAACCCCAGGTCAGCGCCGACATTTACGCATTGGTCTTTGACGCATCACTGCTTGGCTGCACGTCTGCTGCTTGTGGCAGCAGTAGTAGTAGCAGTAGTAGTAGTAGTTGTAGCAGGAGTAGTAGTAGTAGTAGTAGCAGTAGTAGTAGTAGTAACAATATTCATGGTACTAGTAACAACAATAAGACTCGTGCTGTTAGTAGTCCGAGCCCGGTGCCAGGAGCCGCTGATGGAAGAGCAGCTTTGCTGGAATGAAAGTCAGACAAGGAGAAAGTCTGAGAGAAGTCTCTGCAACGGGAGGGTCCAGTGAAATCCCTTACTCTCAAACTTGCCAATATTGGCAGCTTCCGAATTCCGATTCTGAACAAGGCCTTCCACACGTAAAATGTCGGCTCCGAAGGCTGAGATTCACCAAAGCCGACGGAGCTTCATCTTTATAGGGCGAAAGGTCGCCACATCCAGTTCAAAGTTGACTGCCGAAACCACCTACGTATCGGTTCTCCGAGCCTGCAAAACCTCTCAGTTTCTGTAAATGCTGCAACGCAAAGTAGGACTCAATCACAGGGCAGTGAGTTTGAGAGAACCTTTCACGTCCTGACATGTCCTGATGTGGTGGTGCATTGCATCGGATAGCGATTTAGGGTTTGGGGATCAGGGTTTAAGGTTTGGTTCGAGGTTTAGGCTTCAAAGGTTTAAGGTTTCGTTGTACAGCAATTTTTCTTGGCTTATTTTAGTAAGTTGTAGGATTCTGTAAATGTACGGTAGGTATAGCATCGCCAAGCAGCTCTGGCACTTCACTTCCGTGGACCTTTGCGAGATGGCCCGGAACTCTGTGCTGCAGAGTGGCTTTGACGAGGAGACCAAGGCCGGACGATTCGAAGGGAGCCGAGAGAGCTTTTCCATGAGTGCGGTTTCCATCCAACAGGTTTTCATCATATCGCTCGTTTGGAGATGATCCTAGTGCCAGAACGCTCTTGTAGACTTGGTGGTTTTCTATGAATGACTACTTCATGGCTGAACCGCCTAACTTCAATTGCTGGCTCCGATGGTCTGCTCAGGCTACATGGTTTGGCTCCAAGGATTATCGCCACGAGAACAAGACTACCTCGACGAACGTACCGAACCTGAGGACGTGTGGATTGCTTAATTAAGTCGAGCTTCTTGTGTTGAACGTGCTTCACTCTAGACCCTCTTTGTCGGACAGGTATTAAGCAACGAGGCTTAGCACAAGAACGAGACTCGTTGCTGAGTATGTCCTTGAGGGTTTGTCGTCTAGCTCTTTATAGCATCGGTTGAACATAGCTTCAACATGCAGGTAAGTTTCGAGTGCGATTCAAATGTAGAATGTGCCATTCGAGCACAATCCTGAATCAAACGCACAGCGCAAACGTCCATTCAGTTATTGAAGCTTCCAGCACGCGCAACTCAAGCACGTGCTATTCAAGGCACGCGATTCAAAGGGTTAAACAGTTAAACATGTTAATCACTTGTTCCACGCCGGGTGGTAGCACGATGGTCACTATGGGTTTCTTGGTTCGGAGTGAAGAGGATTTGGCGCTTTTGTTTGCTGTGGCTCCCACTGGACTACAGTCGTATCGTTCAGAGTAGCCCGATTCGGCAAATCGAGGTACCCTTATAGTATCCCTTAAAGGAATCCTGTAACCGAACCCTACTAGTAATTATTTCGGCCCTTATATTAATTACTCTTTAAAGACTTCGGCAAAAAGAGCCAGAAAACAGGCGGCCACCTGCCGCAAGCAAGGAGGCCTCGAGTCAGCAGCACGACAGGCACCAGTCAAAAAAACGGCGGCTGCAGTCGGAAAGCGTCCGACATGGGCCGGATAGGAAAATCAGATTTGGCGATTCGGGTTCATCATACTAATTATATCGTCATCACGCCACCCTCATCTGGCGATTGCGGTTCATCACATGTCGTAAACACGCCACCCTCATCTGGCGATTGCGGTTCATCATATATCTCAAACAGGCCCCTCATTTGGCGATTGCGATTCATCATATATCTTAAACACACTCCGCACTCCCTTATATGGTGATTCCGGTTCATCATATATCTTCAACATGCCCCCTCATTTGGCGAATCCGATTCATCAGATATCTTAAAGCACGCGTTCTCATGTGGCGATTCCGGTTCATCATATATCTGAAACAGGTTCAGGGCCGATTCTTCACATATCCTACATAATCGCCTCCCCTAATAACTCCCGGCCCCCGGAATTTCGCGGTTTGGGGCCCGCAATTGAAAGTCAATTAAAATAGGGGGGGCCTAGGATTGTATTGGTTTTAATAGACCCAAGACTACAGCAGCACTAATCAAACCGACAGGACCAGAGCTTTAGGGTTTAGGGGTTTAGGGCTTAGGACTAAAGGTTTAGGGCTTGGGCTTTAGGGCTCAAGGTTTAGGGCTTAGGGTTTAGGGTTTAGGGCTTCAATTCAAGGTTTGATTAATCAGGGCTTTAAGCAAGTATGGAGGCAACAGGCTTAGGATTAGGCCTCTCCATTTGGCGATTCCGATTCATCGTATATCTTAAACACGCCCCCTTGTTTGGCGATTCCAAAACGTCCCGCTCGTTTCGCTGCCCTCGGAAAAACAGTGGCATCGATCTTGATGTTTGCAGTTTCGGGCGGGGATGCCTCCGACCGTGGCCTTGAGCTTTTCTGACTGCGTCTCTGGTGTTTACGACTTGTGTCCGGCTCCTTTGCTGACCCTGGCCCCGCTGTTTTTGACTCTGTTGCTGACTCCGGCCCTGCCCCGTATCGTTTCCAGTCCTGCTGAGGCCACGTCTTCCGGGTTTGGGGATTGAATGCAAGGCTTCCGCTTACAATTTTGGCTTGGTTTTAAAAGCTCGAAATGAAAAAAAAAGTTCTGGCAGCGCAGGGTGTGCGGTCTCTCATTGTTTGGGGTTTACGCTGGCATCATGTTTCAACCCAGTTTTCAGGGTTCAGTTTTTTGTTGATTTAGGGTTTGCCACTTTTAGATATTCAGGGGTTGAAAGGTTTTAGGGGTTCACAGCTTTGAGGGTTCAGGATTTGGAATGTTCACGGTCCTTAGCAAGGCCTTTGGGTTTAGGTAGGGTTTTCAGGGTGCAAGACTTTTAGGGTTTAGGGTTTTTGAGGTCATGCGCGCAGCCTGCGTGTCGCGGCCTATTTCCGTGTGTCAACGGGCGAATCTGCGATCCAATGTGCGAATCAGCCACAAATGAATGCAAAGTAGCCGCTCGGTGCACTTCTAGTGCACGAGCCGGCTCTTCCGTTGCGCGAAACGGCTTCTCACCGCTGTGGCTTCAAGTATGTTGCAAGAACATGCAACACTGCATTCGGCCGGGCATTTACCGTTCGGGACCAGTCTAGCTGGCGGGTTTTGACAACAGATGCAAAGCCTCGACGCTGCCAGGATTGCATATCGCAAGAGGGTCTATCAGGAGGAGTTGCATCTGCTGGAAGCCAGCGACTCTCGGCTGTGGGTCTTGGCATGTTGGACTTTTCGCAAACGTCTGGAGACGATGCTCGCACTGAGCTTGTATTGCTCGTGAGGCGGATGACGCTGACGATGTTGGCGTCATGTGCAACTTACTTCTTCTCTCCCCGACTCGGCGCTTGCAGCAGCATCTTGGCTGCCAGTGGGGGTCTTTGAGTGGTTTCATTCTCCGTCATCAGCTGGTTGGACAAGAGATTTTCTGCGAACTCCAATTGAAAAACTAAACGGGGCAGCTTGGCTCAACGATGGCTGCAGGTCTGACTTTGCCGGCTTTGGCTTGGACTCCGAGCCCAAGGCTACTTGAAGCGTTTGTCGGCGGGTTTGTCCAAGAAAAGTGGTTGCACCACGAGTCATGGCATCTGCCAAGATTCGGCCATTCGCTGCTGCCTTGCCGGGTGAGGATCAGGTCCCATCTGGGCTTGCTGGGTGGCCACCTTGCAGTTCGAAACACAAGAGACTGCACAAACCCTGCTTCAGGATCTCAGCACGCTCATGGATGCCTCGATACAGCAGGAAAGCCTTCAGGAGGAGATGGGCGAGCAGATGGTGACTCGACCGAAGGCTTGGCTGGGCCAGGGAGAGGCTCCGAAAGGCGGAAGCTGCACTCACCGAGTTCATCTTTTGATTCTTCTTCCTCGAGCGCTCAGGATTGGTCCGTTCGGTCATTCGGCTGCACGGCTCAGGCTCATCGTAGCCAATCCTGAGTGGGGAGTTCTGGTGGATTCTGGTGGCATTCTTTCCTAGATCTCCGAAGGCATATCTGCAGCTAAGGACTAGCCACGGCCCGCAGTCGAGCAAGATATCGAAGATAGTCTCGCACGAAATCCTTGCGATAGACACTCGGCAAGAAAGGCATGCGACATGTAGCAGTAGCAGAGATGTGACGGAGCTGATGGAAGAGACCGTGTCAGGATCCAAAGAACCGAAAAGGGTCCTTTGATGGCATCAGCCACAAGCCACGCAGCTAAATACGGACCCAACTACTGGTACCTTTTTGTGGAGAGTTTAAATTTAGTCATTGCTTGCGTTTGAGGGTGTCCCCCGCCCAGGGGTGCCATTCCTGTGATTACAAGAGACTACAGCGAGCACAGCGTGGTCATGAACGAGAAGACGAAGGACTGACCAGCAGGTTTGGAACGACCACGTCTATGGAATAAGTAGAGATCTTGAGGAGGAATTTCTTCTTCGACTTAATCACGAGTTCGCGGCCCAAAGAGCTTCACAGCAAGGCCAGCAGATGCTCTCTCTCGGAGCCTCGGCCAGTTGATGCCTATTGAATATCTTGGTCGGTGCCGACTCACACCTGCCGTGTCTCTGTTTGCAGCGAGGGCTGAGCTGAGCCAAGGCGTGGCTGTTCTGATCGGCTGCCTCAGTGGCGCCCTGACCACCTGGCTGGTGCGAAGGTGGAGTTAGATGTCCTGCTGCTACTGTCCGCAGCGAGAATGCCGTCTGCGCAACACGCAAGACCCTTTTTCAAGTCGGGTTTGGGGGCGGGGGCGGCGATGCGACACTTGTCCAGTTTCATTCCATCCGCCCCTCCTGGCACAGGTGACTCTGGTGCCGGCTGCAAGATGGCCGCATCGTGACCTTCGTCCAGCGCACGAGAAAGAGAAAACCCAATGATTTGTTTTTACACTGTCTTGGGCACTGTTCGGAGAAAACTACTCTTCTGGGGGTTTGAGCCGAGATGTACGGCTTTCCGAAACCGAACTTAGGCTTGGAGAGCAAGTTCTTAACTGCAGAAGTGACAGAGTGTTCAGAGTGTTGGAAGTGGCATGCATTTTACAGTATCACTCCGCCATGATATTCTGACATTGTCTACGACTGATGCTGACTGCAACCTTACTGAAGCAAACCCGGGAGGGAGCGCCGCAAGCCACGCTTGGGACAGGCCGCGCATGCGAACAGGGAGCGAGAGATTCTGGAGGCCTCCCAGCAGGTGGAAGGCTCCTTGAAGCAACGAAGCTCTCTGCTGATCTGACAGGCAGGCTTTCTGCAGCGCCTGGCAGGGGCAGAGCGGCAGCGCGATGCGCTGCAGGCGAAGTGGGTCGCACATTTTCGTTTGCTCCGGATCGTGTAGGCTGCGGTTCAGAAGAAACTGCACACCCATCTAGACTCGCATGTGCGGCTGCACAAAGGGCAAACTCCACGCCCACGAAGTTTGCTGTTCGCCGCCCTCAGTCCCGAACGTGCCATCCCGTGTGCCTTTTGAGCCCGGGTAGACCCCTTACACGTGACCTAAGAACGCGCAGCTGTGTTCTGAGTCCCCTCCTTCAACATGAAGTCTTTGGTTGTTGAATCTTTAGCATAGAAGTCACAGAAACATAAAAGCAAACGCAGCTGACCATGCTCAAGAAGCACTACGTTGGTTTTGCTTGCACGACTTGCAGTTTTGACTTTGTGCTAGTTCCTGCTTTGCTGATTTTGTCGACCCAGCTTAGCTCCAAGACCCCTCACCTGGTCACCTATTGGCACGGGATCGCGGCGATTCCAAAGATGCTAAATGTATACTCTGTCTGTGCTCTGCCTGTCTCAATATTCCACTCTCGCCCGCCGATGTAGTGCTAAGTTGCCACCCGCATGCCCGTGTGTGCACACCTATCCACTCCCTGCGATTCACGCGCGAAGCCCGTGACATGCCCGTATCTTTGCACTCCTCTCGCGCAAAAGCATGTCAATCTGTAGTGGTACTTGATCGCCGAAGGCTCAAATAAACTACTCGGTCTATGACGTGTCGAGGGACAAGGACTTGCTGGAGGCGGGTGATGGCTGGTGTTTCGGTACAGCATTGGGAGGTGAGTCTCCATCTTGCTTCGCTCTTGAAGTCAAGCTTTGGAGATTTTGCATCGGGTGATAATCAGTCAGCCATCCAGCTGTTAATCGCGGTGCGGATCAAGACAGAAGGCCCTGTACCATCCGGCACCCCATGGGGCAAATTGCAAACTCGTAGCAAAAGGCAAGGCTTCGCGGAGAGTTGGACGATGCGAAGCACCAGCGCGAAGTTCAGGAGGCAGTGCTTGTGCGGATTGATCTTCAGCATCAAGTCGAACGGTTCAGACATACAGAAGCAGAAGGTGGGGTGCGAGGTCAGAGAACTTGGGCCAGGACAATCAGCAATTGGTTTCCTTGGGAGGATATTGGGTCTTGAGCGAAGATCCGGATTCAAATTCACACGCACCTATTTCGTATGATCCGCACTTGTAGACAGGGACGCCTGTTGGATGACAGGCACTGTTTCAGCTGTTTCTCCAAGACGTGTGCTAGTTTCTCAGCCCGCATCAGTGCGACTGAGACCTGCATCCGTTGCCAGGCGAAGATGTTTGCAGTGATGCAAGATGCAGATCGCCAGCGAGAGATAGATCAGGCATGGAGCGTCACAGTCCAAACTGGAAGATGTGGGAAAACAGCGAGGCGAAGCTTTCTGCTCTTCTACATGATGAACGGCGGCAGCATGACGTCCGCCAGGCCAGAACATCTTACACGTGCAGACCGTCCCGACATGCTGTGTGCTTGACTCGCTTGCCCTCACACAGTCGCCATTTCAGGCTCGACTGACAGAGACTTTCCGAAGGCACAAGCTCAGCTTGTATTGCGCTTTATATCTTCAGCGTGCTTGTCATACTGTAGCGTATCTACATAAAGTGAATTGCCCCTGCACTAGTGTCACTACTTCTACTCCTTGTGACGTTGCCGTCTGGCTGATGTTGGCCAGGCAAGAGCTCAAAGCACATCAGCACCAGGAAGAGTCAGTCTCCCAGCACGGCGCACTCTGCATAAGCTTCAAGTCGAGCATGATTTGACAGCACGTTGCTCGCAAGGCTGGGTGACCAGCTGCGACACCAGAGAAGTGAACTTGCAGAGGAGTCAACCGACTTTGGTTCTTGCTATCCCTCTATAGGTAGGAAAACAAGAAACCTGTGTTGAAGAAATCTGGGGAAGCATTGGAGCTTGTTCTGAGGCTGCCTCGTGCTGTAAGGAGGTGTTTGTATGCAGGTGCTTTGTTTTTCAACGAGCCTGTATCATGTTGGAGATATCGGAATTGCTCGTAAGGAGCGCCGGCGAGCAGGCGTGCTACAAAGCCAACTGGAGTCAGCCCAGGCCATATTTTGGAGAGAGCACGGCATGGACTCTCTCTGTCTCCGTCTCTGTCTGTCTCTCTCTCTCTGTCTCTCTCTCTCTCTTTCTCTAATTTGGTTTGAGCATTAGCATCATTAGCATGTTTTGGGCCGCTTCTGGATGTTCCTTCCAGGCCGAGCTGGTGAAGGCGCACGGCTGTGCTTTCGACCTCAAGGCCTGGAAGAAGAGGGATATATATATATATATATAAGCTACCCCCGCCCTGGTTATCCACCCTTTTTGGGCTTTGGGCTTTTTTGGTGGAAATGACCGAAGTGGCCCATTGCCCCGGGCTGCGACGCATCCCGTCCGATTAGAGCTCGAAGGGATTGGTACCGTGCCCCCCAAAATCCCCAAAGGCCATACATACTCTAGGAGTTGTTGTATATAGATTATAAATTATAAA